>JAOPJM010001291.1:36170162-36186743 GCA_027124095.1 Muusoctopus leioderma
GCGGGCCGAAATCACCCGTCCAACCCATGCCAGCATGGAAAACGGACGTAAAACGATGATGATGATATATATATATAATGTGTGTGTGGGTGTGTGTGTTTATATTGGCATTGGGTGAGAATACTTTGTGGTATTAATGTCTGAGTGAGTTATCTCCTCTTATGACAATATCTACTTTGCATTTCGTATCTTATGAGAACAATGAAGTAGTATTAGACAAAGTACTGAGGTTCGATATGATCGACTAAAACCCTTGAAGGTGATGCTCCGACATGGCTGCAGTGCAATGACTGAAATCAGCAAAAAGAAAAAAAGTGCTGTATTAATTACTTGTTCTTTCAGCTTGGGATGAAATTTTTTTGTAGTTGTATTTTGAAATTTTGTCTTGAGGATTTAAAATGACCTAATATACACCAGAGAGATTGATATGGTTTATTAAATCCTCGCTTTTTTTTTTGTTTTGTTTAATTTGTCCAAGTATGAAAGTAAACTTTGTTGAAGAGAGACTTACTTTTTGGATCAAATGTGCAGGCATTTGATTTTTGTACTCAGTCAAAGTTCTGTATTTTGTTTGATAATCTGTTTGTATACTTTTTCCTTCTTAGTCTTCATTTTTTTTTACATCTACTTATTTGGTTTATTTGTAGAACTCTCTACAACTACAACTGAGACATTCTTGTAACATTAATTTCTGATTATGAAACAAGTCACAAATTTGTGGCACTTTGTTATTAAAATTTCGTTTAAAGTCTTTAAGATTAAATCATACTACTACATGAAATTTTATTTATAGGTTAGTATTTTGAATTGTGTGTCATAAAAATGTTCTTTATGGAACTTATTTAAACTATGAGACTCATTATTACTTAATTTACTGTTATTAAAATTATTTAAGGTAGCTATATGTTTTTAAAATAGTGGTAATTACCTAAACCAGGAAAAAAATATACTAAAAGCTAGGACATCAGTATAATTAATTGACTTGATTGTAGTATGTTGCTGGTTCTTATTTTTATTAATCTGAAAGCTGATTCTGTCAGGATTTGAACTGAGCAAAATATGGTGCAGAATCTAATCATTCTCTACCTGTTGTGCCAATTTCACCTCCTTAAATGGTTTAATTATTGTGAAAGCCCTGATGTTCTAAACGAAGCCCATACTTAAAATGTATTAAGTCTTTATTACCACTGACATATTTCCTTCAGAAGTCAAAGTAATGTTAATTCAGTTTTACTGTTGTTTCTCCACATGAAACCGCCCCTGGTTCTATGATAAAAACCATTTGTTTTAAAGTGTTCATATTTAAATTTAAACATACCATTATAACTCTCTGTACAAACTTTTTGTTATGTTCCAAACTTATCTTAATAATAACAAAGTCAGTTTGAAAGTCATGAGCAGTGTATTTCATTAGAAATATGGTAACAAAAGGGTTAAATACTGTTATGGAAACATTCCACTTGTTTTCTACTAAATGTGCAGGTTAATCTCTCTCCCATGCACACACCCACACTTATTTCACTAAATATTCAATCTATTGCATTTAATTTATTTGTTTTCTAATTTTTGAAAAATAATTTTTCCCTTATATAGTAATTTTTTCATACCAACATATTTTTATTCTATCAGTATGATTTTAGATTTCCAACTTATTTTGGTATAGTTTATCTATTCAACAAGTATTTGGCAATATAACAACATATCAGCAATTATACAACTATAATCTTTGCTACAGCAAAGAAGAGTTTCAGTGATAAGCTTATAGGTAACTACAGCATATTTTTAACTTATTGATTAGCACAAAATAGTAATAAAACAAAAATTAATATCAGTGTATGTGGGTTTTAAAGGGTTATTATGACTCTACCATGATGCAATTGTTTTACTTTCAATACACAATCACCGGATCAAATCACTTGCCAAACAAGTGCAATTAAGAAATCTGCATGTGTGTATTAGAAATTAACAGCTGAAGTTTTTTTTTAATATAAATGGTATTAAACATATGCATGTAAACTTGTATAATGTATTTATCATTTTACTGGCCAATTGCATGAGTATAATGTTCATATACTCATGCAATTGGCCAGCAAAATGATAAATACATTATACAAGTTTACATGCATATAATGTTTAATACCATTTATATTACACACATATATAATCTTGCATGTTTAATACCATTTATATACACACATATATAATCTTGCCTGATATATCTCAAATCCCTTGAAATTTAGGCCATTTAGAAGATGCAAGTACTGAGCGATGTTAACCCATCATTTCAGTGGGGTAGGGTGGTTCAGCTTTTGAAGAATTTAGAGCTTCTTCACTATTTCGTAAAATATAAAAATTATGTTTTGAGCCTCCTCATTTATCTAGATCTCTTGTGCCTTCTTACTTAATCATCTCTCCAAAACTACTTTATTCTCTGCTGTAGGGTTTTGCAGGCTACAGCTAAGGCTGATTTTGTGGATCTTGTGGTAACATCTAGCATCTAACATTTACTGTTTTACTAAACATTTTTGGTTAAGATGTATTTGTCTGATAGTTTCTATAAAATGGTAAAGAAAGTGTCTTCAAAATAAATGGTTGTAGTATATATAACCTTGGAAGGTTCATTTAAGTATACTATAAACCATACTTTCAATGAGATAATTGCACAAGAAATATCTGTGGTTTGGTATCGAAAGGGTTAAGCTAATTTAAAATTCAACAAAAAGTATTCTTCACTATATACAGTCTCTCATATGGCTAGATGATGTTAAGTTCTGTGTTTTATAATTGTTAATAGTGTCAGCTGCTGATGATTTACATTTATATTGATTTTTTTTTGTTCTTATTAAATTGAGTGTTTTAATGTACAATTAAATTGATGGATCCATGAATATCCTTTAAAAACTACACAGAATATCTGATTTCAGTGATTGGATACTTAAGAGTTGAGTACTTTCAAACCTCTGTTTCAATCTTTTTATTTTTTTTTAATTATGTATTTATGTACAGCAATTCAAGTTATTTCAATTGAATTTATGTTTAGGTGCACACATGGCCTCTTGTTCAGTGCTAAGATGAGATAATTGCCACGAGGTTCAAAATAGAAACCATTCTTTGGTTAGAAGACAGTTTTCCTTTTGATTCTTAATGATTTGGCCATTGGTAGGAGGAAGAGAGATAAATAAAATAGTGCAGTGTTTCTGACACTCGGTATAAATAGGTTATTCGAGCTTACTCTCACCTAGAAGTTGGTCCAATTTGAATGTTTCATGATGAAAGATACGTATACAATAATTACTCAAAATTTCAGTTCTTTACTAAGATTTTCTTTTTAATCAACCGTAGTGATATAAAATTTATAGTTTAGTCTTTGTTTTTTTTGCGATAAGCATTGCCTTACTGAATACAGTTTGACACTTGGCCGTTCAACAACCAATGTACATAAGGTTTTCTATGCTGACCTCACACATACACACACACACACACACACACACACACTCTGAGTCATTTTAATAAAGAAGTTCTTTCTTCGTCACCATTTGCTACTTCTACTAAGATAGAAGTACCATTGTTCAGGTTATTATTTATTTTTTCTATATTTCCTTTTCAGAGTTGTGCCTTAATGGGCTGACATCCAAACTGATATATATATATATATATATATACTACACTACACTAAGCATGATTTCTCTCAATGTTATAAAGTTTGCCAGACATAAATGTTTCTGCTAGGCAATTTGATCCAAGTAAAATTTCTTGGAGATTTACAAAATGTTCTTCAGAGAATCTTATGTGTATAGGATTCATTCTATTTTGATGTGTGCAGAATTGTATAGGCACTTTTAATCTTGTAATTGCTTATCTATAGCTAAATTATATTAACTTGATTTGCAAACATTAATTGCCACTTTTGGTATTCTAATATCTTTCGACGGTTGAATAAATTTATTTCCAAAATACATAATGAAAATGAAGGAAAATATTTTAAAGGTTAATTTTCTTTTTCTTTTTTTGTTTTAATAAGTTCTGTATGGTATTTTTGTAAAATGATTAGACTTATGACTTAATTTGATAGAAGTGTGAAATAAATAATGACAATATCTCTGTTACAGATAGCTGCACCATTGACATGTGAATGAATTTCCTACATATGTAGAATGTGTTAATCGATTTGAGATATTCATGCATTTGAGAAATAATTTGTTTGGCCATTGTTTCAGTTTATGTTATTCATTTGCTAAAATAATATTAAGAAATTTGGTAAATAATAGCTGTATAAATTTTAATTTAGCTTAAAAAGTGACAAGCAGTTTGTCAATCTCTTTGCAATCAATATTAATTATCTGCTTTATCAGATGTAACTTTCAACAGCTTTAGCTGGACTTAGTGTGTATATATTTGAATGTATGCACGTATGAAACTTATCACAGATTCTGTAAGTGAAAAATGAGTGCAACCACTTTCATGGTTGAGTGTTGAGTTGTATGCAAAGTTACAAAAATCATCCCATCATGCCATTATGAAAAAAAATAAATGACCCTCAGCTTTTTATTTTTATTTTTTAAATTCTTTTGTCGTCGCTTGACACCATTTATCACTGAATTGGCAGGTGACATTTATTTACATCTCTATATAACAAAATGCCCGGCCATTTGGTAGTTCAGTAGTAGGATTCCCATATTTAAAATCAGTATGGTTAGTGACAGGAAGGGCATCCAGCCACAAAATGCTGCTTCAAAAGATCTCTGTCCAACCCATGCTAGCATGGAAACACGGACATAAAAATGATGATAGCTGCATTTCTGCCTTTAGGATTAAAATATATGTTTTTAAAGAGCTATTTCAGTATATTACTGGTATTTATGTTATATAAATATCTGAATAATGAAATGTTATCTTAGGCAAGATTTGAACTTTAGAATTAAGGTACTATAAAGCATTTACTGGCTAGATTCTATAAGTACAGTCTGACTAAATGTTTTATAGTTAGTTGTTTGTTGTCTTCAGATGTCATTTTTTGGATAATCACCAGTATGATTATGTGCCTTTAACCTTTTGCCATTTACAAAAATAGCCTTTTGTCTAAAAAGAAATTTGATATTCATATTTTATCTTTTTATAATTGACTCTGTTGGTATATTTTAAATTTTTTTTTTAGTTTGACTTGCTAGATTTTTCTATTTGGGGAATAAATTTTAAAACAAACCTCATTTGATTTTGATTATAAAATTGCCATTCATTTTACAGATTCTTTTAATTCAGAATTCTCTTGTATAACATTCAACTTTCTTCTTAATCATCTTTCATATACAAATAGAAAATATAATTTGAATTAATTGAATGATTGAATAGTGTTAATGGTTTCATTAGAATTGTGGTAGGTTTTACTTCCTCTTGAAGCTATAGAGACAGACATAGGTAGGTCAAACTTTACTGTAACTTAGTTAAGTGGGTGCTAACATACTTAATGTAGTGAGCTAAGAAATTTTAATTAATTAAAATTACACCTGTAGTGAAAAGAGACAATCATTATCTTAACTAATTCTGGTCGAGATAGATAGGGGAGACAACCCTGAAATTTAAATTAATTAAAAATAGAATGCAGTGGGGTGTATGATCTTTGGCAGTAGGGTGACGGCCCAGACATGTTTTAGTCTCATCAGCGAAGCATAACCATTGCTTGCTCAAGGATAAGTTATCCCATTGTTGAAAATATGAGACCAATCAATGAAAACCTATGATTATTATTTATACGGTAGCCATTCACTTTTAAGGGCTGGTGTGTTACTCAAACTTCGTGGCTTGAGAGGGTTAGATAAATTACTCCTTGTATAGGATAACAATTTATCTCGAATAACATCCGAGATCTAATATTTATTCCTAACAGGGACACAGAAGAACATAGAATTAAGTGAATTTCCTAAATATACAAGAAAACATAGTAGATTCAAAATCAAGACCTATGAGCTGTTAGTCTAATACCATACAATTTAGCCATGTTGCCTCAATGTTTCTGTCTGTGGTGGGTGTTGTTTGTTTTGGTGAGTTTTCAGTGAACCAAGTCTGCAAACCAGTTTTTTAAAGATCCAACAAGAAATAGCACACCTTACCATCTTAGAAAAAAACACATTAGATAATGTGGTCCTGGATTCCCTGCACATAGGAAAAAGACAGGATGGTCATGGCTGGAATGCCTTTGTACACATGTCTGCTTGATCAGGGCTGGCCTGGAGCTAAACATTGACTACTGGTATTATGTCACTGGTGCCATTGGTAAGGACATAACTACCCAGTACTTCCTGACCCTCTCATCTTTAACTGTTTCATTGTCATTTTACATCCACTTTTCCATGCTGGCATGGATTTAGACGGTCATCACAGCCTGGCTCAGTTCTTATTTGGTGTTACTGCCCTCTTAGATGGGTCAGGGACTACATCTCCCTCATACGTTCCATTTTTGGCATGGTTTCTATGGCTGGATGCCCTTCTTAATGCCAACCACTTTACAGTGTGTACTCGGTGCATTTTATCTTGGAACCAGCACTAGAGAGGTTGTATCTCCTTTGCCTTTGTAGAAGTTGACAATAATACTGCTATGCCAGTCATTAGGAACGACACCTCCCTGTACTCAAGTGACTAGCACATGACCTATCTCGCCAGATATTTTCAGCATCTCTGCCCCTATACCTGATGATCCAACACTGCCTTCCTTGCATTCATATCTTTAATCACACTTTAGATTGTACAGCTGTCAACTTCAATGGCTCTCTTTCTCCCATGCACTCTCCTCATTCAACAATCTCTTGTAGTAGCATTTTCATGTCTCTTTCTTTTCGGCATTAGTGAAGGTAAGTCTACCACTATCATTCCGTACACATTTCTCCCCAACAATGTCTGATTCTCTCTTGTACTGCTTTGCAATCTAAAACACTTCATGTCCCTGATCCTCACATCACAGAACATGTGCAAACCTTACTTTTGTTTTGTTTCCTTGCTAAGTATACCTAACATCTAGCATATCTTCAAGTTACTTGATACTGTTCTTTACTTTATTGCTCCCTTCCTTCCAGTCTTTACAAGCTTTTCTCTTGGCTTTTATGTCTCTACCATACTGTTCCATCATCAGATCTGGTCTGTTTCTCACAACAGTTTGTCTCGTAGAAACTCCCAGTTATTGTGTATGTTATAAGTCTCTTTGTTCTCCTCCCTCCCATCATATAGGCCACCTAGTACTACTCTGAATGTACATCTTCCACATCTTCCTTTCCAAGATCGCCTTGTGTCTCTAAGTTCATCTAACTTTTATCCTAAGGTCATTGATCACTAGTCTATGTTGGGTGGTACATTCTTCACTGGGTCCTACTGGTTAGACCCGGTGAAGAATGTTCACAGATATTTGCTGTCTTGTAATCTATTTGGTTTGTGTGTCCGCCAACCCATGCCAGCATGTAAAGCGTATGTAAACTGATGATGATGATGATGATGATGATGTCTGCTTGATAGGTAGGTGCAGATGGTAGATATATTTTGTGGGTGTTTAGTGTATTTTATCTATCTTTTTCATTTGAGCACATTTATTTTCGAGTAGGAACAGAACCAACTACCTAAACACTGCAAAACTCCTGCCACCACCCCCACAATATTACTGTTAACATTATCTAATACACTGATATATTTTAGCCTGTAAAAGTAATATCCTTGTGGTTTTAACACTTTAAGATTTTTGTCAGATGCTTTAATTGAAGAGCAAAACTTGGGGAATCTTCAACCTTGACCCCTTTCTAATAACTGAATCTATCATCAACAACCAGCATTTGACTTGACAGAAGCATTGTTTTATTTTAACATCTCAATTCTTATTCAGATTGCACCTATTTCTCTTGTGCTTTGTTTTAAATTTTTGAAACTTAATGAGACAGGAATGATATTGCACTTACTGTAGACACACAATCACTCACTTTGTTTGTGTAAGTGTGGGAGTGTTTATATATAGCCTGGCCAGGCTCTCTAATTTACTTCAAGTAGGGTTTTTTTGGCAAGTTTTCCTCTTAGTTTATCATGAGAATTATTTTTGGTTCTGCTCCTCTTCATTGGTCCTCGTTAACTTTGATTAATGTAATCATGGCAAACTCTCTTCCTGCTGCTAACACCTCTGGAGTAGCAGTCATTTAAGTTTGCTGGTACTGAGTATTTAGATGACATTGCCTGTCTAAGCTTGGCCCTGATTCAGATCTAGAAAATATTAAACAATCTAAGTAGCAACACTACTTAATGTGCAAAATAATCTGCTCTTGCAAATTGCTGTTGCAGCACCAGGATGGTGCTCTTCTAAGCCATCAAATTTGTATACCTGTATTACTGGCAATGTTATAGATATAGTGAAATATTTGTTGTGGCAATGGGACAGGAAGGTGTTAGTGGAAGGTACTGTATTATGCTGCATTAAGCCCAGTATTGCTGTATAGTTCTGAGAAACAGCTTCTGCATGTTGAGGATATGAGAATACTGTCCCATGTTTTACTATTGGTGTCTATGTAATTAATATATAGCTCATAAAGTAGGAACATAAGTTGATCAATGCTGAAGTGCCTCAACTTATCTTGAGAAAGAGATCAGTTATGCTGTCTATTCAGCAGCTTGTTGTTATTGCTACTAATTAGAGAAGGTGCATGGAAGGAGCAAGGTTTCAGTGAAGCTGGTATACAGTCAGCAAGCTCAGTGAAGCAGAGACTGTTCTAGTGTCAGTGCAAGTAACAGAGGAATGACATAGTTTAACCCTTTTGTTACCATATTTCTAGCGAAATACACTGCCTTTGGAGGGATTTAGTAAAATATATAACTTTCTCATTATTAAGTTGGTGTTTAGAACATAACTTAACAAAAAGTTCTTATATAAAATTATAATGGAATGTTTATATTTAAATATGAACACTTTAAAACATGGTTTTTTATCAAAGAACCTTGTTATCAAAAGGGTTAAAGCTGTGATTTCCAGCCATATTCAACAGCCTAGAAAGAGATGGGCTCTGTCAAACTGACTTGGCTTTAACATGATGCTCTCTCAATAGTGCTTATTTTTGTACTTGTGTCGGCATTCATCTGGGTTGAGTTGAGCCGGCTCCAACCAGTGAGTCCACAGCATCGCGAACAGAAGCCAACCATGCGCAGTGATTACAGACGTCTGACGTGGTAATTGTCAACCAGTCGTGATTCCAATGGTGGACACCATATATGTGAGGGCCAGATATCTATTCAAGATCTGACTTGATTGTACCAATCCACGTTTTTAGCTGTCCCCGTTGCATGTATGCCATCCTGGGAGGGGCTCTGGTGCAACTGCTTCGTAAATGAGTTCGCCTCTCTCAATTGGGACTCGTTCTCATTTCATTTTCATGGGAGGCTTAACATACTGCTCGATTCAACACCACCATCTGGTCCTTTGGTGGTTTAGCAGGGCTCATACTGTTGCAAGCATGAACTGGACTAAACCTCCAGTTTTCCTTCCCTACCTACCTGCAAACATTGACCTATAGTTGTTCAGGCTGGGCATCAGCCAGATTGATCTCACTAGTTTGAGGGGTCAGGCAAAGGTCATGGGTACTGCCCCTCTTCTGCTGACTAAACTATGTTTTTTTAAAAAAAATATTTATGATTTACTTGGAAAACAATTGCAGCTGAATATGAATTATTTCTTGAATGTTCTTTTTTAGGGTTTTATCCTAAATATCCGTCCAACTCTTTGTCTGCATGCAACTGAACATGTGATATTGTTGGGATGTATCAATGGCAGTATATTAGTATTTGATGCAGAGAAGAAAACCTTTCTACACAGCAGTATCCAATTAATTGACTCAATTCTCTGTATCTGCAGCTACAGCCGGTAAGACAAATTTTATATCCAACATGTTGTTGTTGTTGTTGTTGTTATTGTTTTATAGCTGGTGAATTGGCTGAGTCGTTAGTGTGTCGGACAGAATGATCTGCAGTATTCATTCCAGCTCACTGTGGTCTGAGTTCAAATCCCACCGAGGTCAATTATGCCTTTCATCCTTTCGAGGTAGATAAACAAAAGGCAGTTGACTGGCTGAGTTGTTAGAACATCGGATGGGATACCTCGCAGTTTTTATTTCAGCTCTTAGCATTCTGCTGCGGCCTTCTTGGGTGGTAGACCTAATCCATCGCCCGGTTTAGCACCACCACTTGGCTCTTGGGTGCCTTTAGTGTAAGCCACTCTGTTGCAAGTATCCGGGCCAGGTCTCCGGTCTGAGGATACCTTCCTCCCTTGCTGAAAAAAGGGTGATGGGCACTGCCTTCTCTGCTGACTCAACAGTAAAAAAAAAGCTTTAAGTCAGCCCTGGTTGCACAGACCTATGATCAGGGGCGTTTCAGCTGTGACCAACCCTCTTTTTAAGGGTTTCTAGAACTACATTATATAATGTATCCTTTTCTTTTGTAAGACAATAGGGTGTGATTTGAGGGGGATTTGGCTGCTATTTCTAGCAGTTTGAGCAACTTCATAGAGGTTCCCTTGTTAACCGAATCGTCATTATATTGTTTTGTAATAGGTATTTCTTTGATTCAATTTATTTTCCAGTGAGAAAAGGATAATTACCAACAAAATAATTACATCGTGGTAGAGTCACTGAAACCATTAAAAAAACGCTGTTATATTCACATTTTATTTACTAGTATTTTGTAATAATAATAATATATATTATATTTGAACGCCAATAATATATACTATTGAAAAATAACAAAGTAAAAGTGTTATAATTACTCTACCACGATGCAATTATTTTAGTTCTGACACACCATCTTCGATTAAATCACATACTGAATAAGTGTGACTGAAAATTAACCATAAAATGTCAGTAAAGAACAGAGAATTTCCTAGTGTAGTGCTACAAGTTTGGGGATTGTGTATGGGAGAGATGAACTGAATCTAACATGGTCGTATGACTATTGACCAAACCATGTAGATTTTTGATGAGTACAATCTTGTAATTGCATAGTATGTTTATGAATGTGGTAGAAGATAGAAGCTCCAGTTCATCAGCATATTACTAGATTTCATCTTTGAAGAGGCTCAACAGCTTCTTGAAAACAAAGTATATTTGTATTGATCGTATTAGAACATCTAACCCGATTGAAAAATATTTAGACATTAGTAGAGTATTAATATATTTCAAGAATTATGAAAATGTTTTCTTAAAATACAATAAATTATGATATCTTGAGAAATAATTTCACATAAAATTTGTGCTTCTTATTTCTTATTTCTTTTTTAGACCTGACAATTCTAAGATCATCTTTGCTGGAACTGCCAATGGCTATGTTGCTGTTTTTAAGCTAGACTCTCTGATTGAGGTGAGTGTATTTGGATTTTGGATTTCATGAAAGAAAAATTTATACCAGAATGTAAAATATTAAGGTTCAAAATCTTGTACATACTTTTTTAAATGCTTTTCTACAATCTCATGAGTTGAATTGTTCTGCAAATTTATAAATTTAGATATTCTATACACTTATTAATATTAACTATCTTATAATTTGTTAAATCAGAATAGGCTAATAGCACAATGTTATCACTGGACAGGACTTGATTTTATGGTATTTGAAAATTGCTTTTTCAGTCATTAGCATTCTGGTTTCCTTATGTTTGCTCATTTATAAGTTTTACAATTTTTATATATTTACAGAATTCTAACAGTTCTCCAGTATTTCTTCATTCTTTTGAATTAAATGAACCAGTGCTGTGCATCCACCAACATGGAGATTCAATTTATGCTAGTTGTGGGATATCTGTTTATAGATTGAACTTCTCAACCACAGAGATAGATTCACACATCAGCAATAAAGAAGGCTGCTTCTGTTTAAATGCTAGGAAAATGAAGAGGAAATATGATAGCTCTTGGTAATATTCTTTATTCTTTATAAAGAGAGGGTCCGTGGGTAAACAAATAAAGTACAGGACTTGACTCTTGGTTGTCTGGTCAAGTGTATGTTTATATATATGTTTGTATATGTATACAGTGTTGAGTTGTGACCCTGAATAACATGCTTAACTCTTTGTCTAAAGCTAGCTAATTAAGGGCAGTGTCAGAGACAGCATAATGGCTGGTGTTTGGAGTAGACAGAAGAGGCTCTGGGGACAGCTAACTGTGTTGGCTGACAGCTAAATATTTCTCTCTGTAAGATAGGCAGACTATATGAGACATGTGTAAAAAGTGTTACACCATACAGCTGGGAAACTTGTGTTGCGAATGCAAAGAATTTGTAACAAAAGGGAGGAATGTGTTCAGTATGATCCATTGGATGTGTTATGTTAATTTATGAGAGAGATTGAGTACTAATGAGATGAGAATGGCTAGTGAACAGCCATTGAACATCAAAAGCATTGGACAATGAATTCAAAAGAGATGACTATGTAATTGATGATATGTGTCAATGAATATTACATACTGGTAAAAGGTTGGTGATGGAATATACCCACAAAAGAAGTTGACATGAAGAAAATGTAGCTAATTTGAACTTGAAAATATTGAATTACATTCATAATATTTCAGAAGATGAAACTGCATTGAGAAATGCTGATTGTCTCACCAAAGAAATAACTGATACTAAAATGAAGATAGTAAAATTCAGAAATATACATATATTGATAATGAATTAAATAGATATTCTAAAGAATATAGTTTTGATGTTTGCTGAGATATTTATTGATAATATTTATGTTTATTCATGTCATTCTTTATTTATTGCTAATGGATAATTTTATTCTTGTATTTCATCTAAATATTTATGATCCTTTTCGTAGCTAATTATGAATAATTAGCTAAAAATATATACATTTTTCAGTCATTAGCATATCATCTTTATTTTTGTATTTTTTGTATTTTTAGTATTTTTATTTTGTTTTGTATTTTTCTAGCTTCATTGAGGTAGATGAGAATCCTCAAATAATAAATAAAATGATGTTTTATGACAAAATTATGTACTTAACTCGCCGAAACAGCAGTACTGTAGAAATGTGGGATATATCTAAAGAGCGTCCAAGAAATAATGTAAACATCATTCATTTCCTTGAGTAAGTTTATTATATTCTTCAGAGTACATATTTAGTGTTTAGTTCACAACATCCATGAGTACCTTAGAACAGCTGATTTTAGCAACAAGAGAGTTTTAACAAAGAACAAAACACATTATATAATCATTATATAGTTCCTGCGTATTTTCCCTAGTCCTTAATTGTTATATAATCAGCTGAGCAACAGACTTGTGGATAAGAAAGAATAATATAGGAAAATTCTAGTAGTCACTTGATGCTAATGATGTAGTAATTTTTTAATTTCATTCATTAGTGTGATAAATAGAGTCAATAACTTGAACTTTTGTGATCAAAGGTATCCATTAACAGGTAATCAGTCTTATCGACTTCAAGGGATACGGAAATGTAAGTGATGACATTTTTGTCTTTTTCAAAGACATTAGTAGGATAAGTGAAGTGTAAGTAAGCTGCCAGGAATTGAACCGGGGCGGCAACTTGGTTCATTGGGTGATTATGGCACCTGCTGTTTCTAGTGATAGTAAATATATTAATAAGTTTAGAGAAACAATAACGAGGACATAATATGAACTGGAAACTACCGTGAAAACTGGACATGCCTGTGATGAATATATCACAAGCATTGCAGAAAAGATCATCCCATACCAAGTTGTAAAGATATTCTTTTACTTGTTTCAGTCATTGGACTGCGACCATGCTGGGGCACCGCCTTGAAGGGTTTAGTCGATCAAATCAACCCCAGTACATATTTTTTTAGGTCTGGTACTTATTTTATTGGTCTCTTGGCCGAACCGCTATGTTACGGGAGATAAACAAACACAGACACACACGCTTATACATATATATATATATATATATATATATATATATAGAGAGAGAGAGAGAGAGAGAGAGAGAGAGAGAGAGAGACGCATGACCTAGTGGTTAGGCTGTTGGATTCACGATTGTAAGGTCATGGGTTCGATTCCCGGACCGGGCAGCACAATGTGCCCTTGAGTAAGGCTCTTCATTTCACGTTGTTCCAGTCCACTCAGCTGAAAGTGAGCACCAGTAGCAGCTCTGCTGGTGTAGCCCTTTCTCCCTCCAGCTGTCACATCTTTGAATGTTCTGCTGGGTCAAGGGTGGGCAGGGCGAGAAGGTATCTGTGTCTGCTCACGACTACATGGGCAACATTAGCGAAAGCATGGTACAACAACTAGCTTGCTATTGGTACTGTTCTTATCACTGGTCCCCCGTGGAGCTGAACTTTTCTGCTTATTTATTGCAATTTTAAACAGGATAGAACACAGGCAGAAACAATGGAATATCAACTAAATTGTGGCTATTGTTATCATCCTTCTCTTCATCATGTACATTATTTTATGTACATTATTCATTAGCCTGAGTTGAATGGGTTTTCAAAACAGCATCTTTCCACATGTCATCTTCTTGCAGTGTTTAGTCTATATTCGGAGTTCAAACCCCACTTGGGTCAAATTTGTCGTCATCAATTTCAGAACAATAAAATAAGTACAAAGTATGTGCTGGAGTTGATTCCACTGGCAATATCCATCTTCTACAAATTCATGTCTTTTACCAATGCAAGAAATCATTAATTAAAGTTCTGAAGTCAACCATATCAACCTGTGTTTCTATTTGGAGAATAAGTTTTTTTTTTTCCTGCTTAGTCTGGAGAGAAGACAGTGCCCATCACTCTTTTTTCAGGGCCTCCAAAACTGGTGGGAGGGAGGAGGGTATCCTCAGACTGGAGGCCTAGCCTGAATGCTTGCAACAGAGTGGACTCCCCTAAAGACACTCATGGGCCAGGTGGTGGTGTTAAACCAGGCGACATATTAAGTCTACCACCCAAGTGGGCCACGGCAGGATTTAAACTCAGAATGCAAAGAGCCGAAATAAATATGAGGTATCTTGTCCAATGTTCTAACGATTCAGCTAGTCCACTGTCCCAGACAGGAAATTTACTTAACTACCCCGAAAGGGTGAAAAGTAAAGTTGACCTCGATGGGATTTGAACTGATTTCTTGTTTTAATCATCATCATCATCATCATCATTTTACATCTGTGTTTCCATGCTACCATGGGTTGGACGGAGATTTTCTTAATGTTGAAATATAAATACTTCTATAACTATTTCTAGTTAATGGAATTAGAATTACAAATATTCATTAATAGCTTTCCAAAATGGAAAAATTTGAAACATTGGAATCTATAATAAGGTCACATTTAAAAAAAATCTAAAACATCTGTTTGTGCTTATATGTTTTATGAAGATATGTGCTATTCACTTGTGACACTGCAGCGAAGTTAATAAGACATCCAACTATGCTATGTGAAGTAAGATCTATCCTAAATAGCAACTAAAATTTCTTTTTGTGGTTCAATTATCAGATGAAGATCAATGAAAGCAATATACAATACATAATCAATAGTCTGAGCATAATATCTCTAATTATGGGCTGGCACAGATTATGATTAGATTAAGTAATTAGAGATTTGTCCAAACATCTCTAAATGTGTCATGAGTTGGATGGGTTTGCACTGCATCCCTCCACAGGTTTTAATTATCTCCTTGCAGTATTTAGTCTATGATCTGAGTTCAAATCACACTATGGACAACATTTTTGTTATCCCTCCAATATCAATGTCTCCGAATATGTCAAGAGAGCCAGTACACAAAGCACAACAGATCCATACCAAAGAAGATCTAGGAATAAGAAGTTAGGACAGAGCAGAAAATGCTGAACTTCACAGAGTAGATCACACAAAACTGGGACATGTGGAAGCTTTATGACAAACAGATTCAACAAATGTCAACAAGAAAATGTACAAAAACCCCAATGATGATGAGATGGCAACAATACTTATAAGACAGCAGCTTTTATATACAGGCATGAAGCTTGAGATTTATAGGTTACAGGAAATGGGAGGCTGTTGAGCCCATCCATACTCTCTTGCTAAGAAAACAAAAGAAATATTTCTAACTAAAAAACAGAAATCTTCTAGCAAAATTGGTTCTACAGTGAACTTACCATTGTACTATTACATTTGTTAATAGTGCAAATGACACCAGTTCAATAGTATGTACCACTCCACCTTTAGGAGCATTTGTGGTTTGCCTCTGACATGTAAACTTTTGATAATTTGGGGATAGAAATTGTTTGTATCTTTACCTTTAGGAAACTTTAGAGTTGCCCCTGATAACATAACTTTCTATCAGCATAAGAAAACTGCATGACGTGTAGGTCATAAAACTATTGCTGTAAGTGTACTACCATATTAATTACCATGATGATGATGATGATGATGACAACCAATACTGCCAACAATTATAAAATCATCATGATTTTACTTCTAGCAGTATTATTATGACTTATTTATTCCTCTTCTGTCAAAATAGTTAAGATTTATTATCCTTATTATGCAATCCTGAATGGAACTTAGATAATATAATAATAATGAAATCATTGTGTACAGTGCTCAGGTGCACTACAACTCATCAAAGGTGCATGTATAGTACA
>JAOPJM010001291.1:36198220-36213053 GCA_027124095.1 Muusoctopus leioderma
AACCCATGCTAGCATGGAAAAACGGACGTAAAAAGCGATGATGATATATATATATATATATAGAGAGAGAGAGAGAGCCGTACATGCATATATATGAATTCATCGGCTTCTAAATTCACATGTCTACACACACACACACACATATAATGTGTATATGAATGTATACACACAGGCACACAATATGTATATATGAATTTGTACGCACACAAGTTAAAGTTTATTATGATTACTGTGTGTGTGAGAGAGAGAGAGAGAGAGAGAGAAATTAAGCAGCTACTAAACGCTGTACAACAGGTTTGACGTCATAAATAGTTGGGGTTTTTTTTTAGAATGTTTCTGTACCACCCATGTACACTCCTACATAACTACCTATGTTACTTTTCTCTCTCACTACCACTACAACCCTTAGTTTTTCTATATCTCTTTTCTTGACTTTTCCCTGTTTTTCCCCAAGAGGACATTGGACCCAGAGTTTTTTGGTTCATGGAATATTCTGGGACGGATTTGGACCGTGTGCAAAATTTCGGACAGATTCATTGAGAAATGGCAACGTTGTTTCAACACATGTATAGATTCCATCGACGTGGTTCACTTGGCAGCTGATTTGAATCATTATTAGTTTATCTCTCCCTTGCTAGGAAGTAATTAAGAAAACATACTATGTTGTCGAATTAGTGATTTATTATTTAAAACTAACATATCTTTGAAATCCAAGAGTTGTTTTTCAATAACCCTCATTGGCTGTGATACCACTTCTGCACAAAGCAATAGTGTTATCATCATCATCATCATCATCATCATCATCGTTTTTACATCTGCTTTTCATGCAGGCATGGGTTGGATGATTTTTTTTTTTTTGAAGCACTCTTAGCCTTTCTATATCTCTTTTCTTAACTAATCCCTGTCCAAGGGAACATTGGACCCAGGGCTGGATGTCCTTTCTGACACCAACCCTTCCTTCTTTTTAAGCACAGGCAGGACTTATTCCCTCTGATCTTCAACCGTTGAACAACTAAGCTGCAGGACCTATTGTTTATGTGGGACATAAACAAACAACACCAGTGGCTTAAACGATGTCAACATGAAAGATATACATGGAGACAAACACACACACACACACACACGATGGGCTTCCGCACAGTTTCTGTCTACCAAATTTCATTCACAAGGCATTGGTCAGCCCGAGGCTATAGCAGAAGACACTTGCTCAAGGTGCCACACAGTGAGATTGAACCTGAAACCAAGTGGTTGTGAAGCAAACTTCTTAAGCACACAGCCATGCCTGCATATTAGCTATGCTTGTGTCTTCATACTATTATTAATACTAATATAGAATCAGCTTCACAGCAGTTTTTAAGTGAATAATGTAAGACAATAATACACCAGGTTGTCATTGTTATCAGCTTTGCTCTTTTCTATGCTGCTTTTGTATACCATTATTGCAAACCAAAATAAAAGCATTAGCAATTTCACCCTTAAACAGTAATTGTTTTGAAACTCATTCAGTCAACATTGTCGGCCAAAATAAAGAGATTGAAACAGTTATTTAGCCATAATGTATGCTTTTGAAGCATTAGCTCCTAATTGAATTAGAATCAATTCATGTATTTAAGCAGTTAGTAATTACAGTCTACAAAATGTAGCATTCTTACAGCTCACTGTTTTGACACTCATCACCTTGAAATAATGTGAAATGAGTAATTTGTGCAAAGTGAATATATATGTCTTGGAACAATATATATTTTGCCAAATTTTCTGAGATATTTAAAGACTTTTCAGAGATGTTATAAAAATATTTCTCCATAATAACGATTACACTATATTATGACTCTATGCCTGTGTTTGTACATACACACAAACACTCTGTTTATAAAAATAGTTTCAATAGATTTCTTAAGCAAAATGTAGGTGTCCCATAGTAATATTGCTAAGTACTTTTGAATAGTTAATGCTATTAAGTCTTTTTATAAATTCTTTTTGCAGGTAGCTTGGCATACATTGCATAACCAAAACCAAATAGTTTGCTCTCTGTTGTAGGCTTCACATAACACCATTTACTACTTTTTTTGTTAGCTGTGAATGACTGAGTCCACTAAACTTTATGCTTAATTTAGCCTATTGAGTACTCATGCATTATTCATAGCACAAAATCCATTAACACATCTCGATTAGATATTTTTAACCTTTTACTAAGGTTAAAACTGCCCGTCTATGGGCTCCATCTGTCTCTCGACTCTTGAATCACATTATCGTGGTGTGCACTGATGGCACTCTCTCTGACCCAATTCTGATGTGTCCCAGGATTTGGTTTTGTGCACTGCACTCTTCCTCCTAAACATCAAGGACCTATTTGCTGTCACCTCCTACAATGTCTCCTCCTACGCAGATGACACCACCCTTCATTCCTCACTAATCTTCCCTCCCAAGCATCATCCACTTGCAACCTAGACACCTCATGCCAAATTTCCACTGACTCCATTAAAGGACCTTGATAAAATTCTCACACTTCACTACCCCTAAACATGAACAGCATGCAACTAGAATGCTCACAGTTGCTTCAAATTCTAGGTCTCACTATCACTGACGACCTCTCCTGCCAAATGCACATCTTCAACACAGCAAAAACTGCATCTCAAAGACTGTCCTTCCTCTTCATAGATAGAAAATACTTTAGCACCAACAACTACCAACCATTTACAAAGCTCAGGTGAGACCCACAATGGAGTACTGCTCCCACATTTGGGACAGTACTGCTGCTACATACATATATATCCTAGTCTGCATCCAAAGAAAGGCCACCCAACAAGTGTGTTGCTTAGAAACACACTCCAACCTCTCTATCCCACAGATGTGCTCTATCCTCTCTCTGCCTTTCTACTATTACTACAGAGGCCTCTACCCCTCAGAGCTAGCTGGTCTCATGCTACCTCCACTCAAGCTGCCCTGACTCACTTGTCTCTCCTCCTCTTGTCATCTTTACTGTGCCTACACCTCCAGACCCCACACAAACCACTATTCTCAGTCTTTCCTCTACAGAATGTCGACTCTCTGGAATTTCCTCCCTGCACATGTTTTTCCTGCACCCATTGACTTGCAGCAGTTCAAGCAGTACTTTAAACGTGTCAGTCGCACCAGTCTCTAAGGGCCTTGGAAGGCTATTTGATCAGCCCCTACCTCCTGACCAAAAAAATAAAAGCTTCTTGTGAAACCATTGACTTAAACATATCTTCAAATAATCTAGAAAACCTTATAATCCATTTCACCAACATATACGCTTTCCACTCCAACACTGATAATAGCTTCTGTCCCTCGTACTCTTCAATATCTTTCAAAACATATACATATAAGACAGCTCCAATAGTGTTAAGACTTTATTTTACACGATTCTAACCATGAACACATGTCCATTTGCACAAGTATTACCTGACAACATATATCTATATTTATGTAAAACACTTTGTGCAAATCAAATTGTGGGTTCACAGTCTATATTCCATCATGTTGTGTGAAATGCAATGTGGCAGTTCTAGAACCCAGCAAAATCCTACGAGCCCATAACCCTTTTATGTACTTTCTCTCTCAAAAATCTTAAACTTCACCAGCCAACACATCCTTTCTCTAATATCACTCTCGCATACTCTACATTACTCACAATCTTACACAGCTAAACTAGATTGCTTTTTAATAACAGGAAAAATTATTATAAAAATAAACACGAAACACCATTTTAATCATCTTAATATCAACAAAGTCTGCTGCTCATAAAAAATAGTTAACATCACCACTAGGTAAGAAGACCAAAGACTGGTGGCTTACCTTTCAGGATGTCATGTCTCTGTTAGATAAACTGGTAAAACCTCCAAGATCAATAACCTATCAAATGAGATACAATTCATTCTTGTCATCTGTCCTCGTTCCACGTGGTTTGAGGTTTGATCTCACTGCATGGCACCTTGGGCAAGTGTCTTCTGCTGTAGCCTCAGGCTGACCAATGCTTTGCGGAAGCCTGTCATATATGTGTGTATGTTTCTCTCCACGTAGTCTTCATTGTTGACGTCGCTTAACCCTTTTGATACCAAACTGCCTTAAACTGCCCTTGTTTCTATGATAAAAACCATTTGTTTTAAAGTGTTCATATTTAAATTTAAACCTTCCATTATAATCTTATGTAAGAACATTTTGTTAAGTTATATTCCAAACACCAACTTAGTAATGAGAAAGTTATTTTACTAAATCCCTCCAAGTTCTTTATTATTTTCAAAATTAATTGAAAATCATAGGCAGTGTATTTCATTAGAAATATTAACGAAAGCGTTAAGCAACTGGTGTGCATTGTTTATGTCCTACATAAACAATGAATCAAGCAGCTTAGCGGTTGTATGAGTAAAGGTTGGTGGAAAACCTACATTACTTTAAAAATAAGTAAGTGTTGGCGGACATGAAGGGCATCGGCTGTAGAATTCTACCTAAAAACAAAAAGAAGAATAAACATCTTGTTCATCCCATGCGAGCATAAAAGGCAGACGTAAAAACAATGAACAATGAACTTCCTCTACTTTACACTGCACATGTAAGCATCTTATGCCTGCTGACGTCACAATTATATTTTCTCATGTCTTTCGATACCTATTTTGTTGTCTCTTGACAGACATTAAACTTTATATTCCCAACATGCTGCAAACAAACCATCCAACATATCTTCTTCTTCACCCTCATAGCCTATACATGCAAGCACACCAGTACATACACTCACACACACAGTCAAATTGGAATATTGATAAGTTTCTCTCCACAACTCACTCAACTACATATTCAACTGTCGCAGACATCTGGACATTAGACAAATGCAGAACACTCATACATACCAAAAATTGCTACAACATCCATGTGTCACAAGGTTCAAACTCTAATACCAACATGATCTCACTACCATATTACTTTTCACACAACCAGTCACTGCAAGATTGAATACACACTGCATAATTTCATGAAAACTGACACATCACTAGGTTCTTTTGTCTAGATCTGTGTCATGAAACTGCTTGAACAGAGCTGACTGAGGGTAACAACAGCAACAACCAATCTTATAAACCAACTTTTCAGGTTGATTGAGGATTTTTTTTTTTTTCCCCCCTATTATAAATATATAATATGTATATAATTTATTCACATACCACCACCACCAGCGAACAGAATGGCAGATGCATTACTCTGGAGGATGGCGAGGGAGATGGGCTGAAAGAGCCAGTCCATCTCACGGGGCTCATCCTTGCAGATGGCAATCCCCACCCTAATTGAAGTGAGTAGGCAGGTGGTTCAGGGGTCCAGGATGCCGGATGTTTCCGCTGCTATGGGTTCGTCAGCTTACGATCTTCAGCTTGTTGGGTGACAAAGCCTGGGTCTGATGCTGATTTCGCCAGGTTGCTGCTGGTGAAAGTATCACAGCAGGCCGTGTCCCAGATAAGGGACTTACCACCCCGGAACAGGAAGATTATGGTGCTGTCCAGTCTTTTGCCGTCTCCTCGGGCTAACCTCACCGAATCCAGCTGCGTCCAAGCCATGTTTAACGATATCGTTGAGAGCAGCATGTCGAGGGAGGCAACCAGCGCTGTGAATGTACTCACAGCCAACACAGAAGTTCCTTATTTTGCAAGGTTCATTGAGGATTGTATGAATGTACTAACCAACACATAGAAGTTCCCTATATTGTACCAGGTAGACAGAAACAAAATTATGTAACCTAAGGCTACAGAATTTATAACTAGTTGGAAAGGTTATATTTAATATGGCTAGTTGTATGATATTGAGCAATATTATATTAAAATTAGAGAAATCACTCAGTTGATTTCCTATATATTAATTCTGCTATAATCAGAATTCTTTATATTATTTATAAACAACTCCAACTACTCGTTGGTTTTAAATGTATTCCTTCCTGTGTACATCATTCAGACACATTTCTTTTTATTTATGTTTGCCAATTTTGTTACCAAGAGTTTTTTTTGTATTTCTAGATTGTCTGCCCACTAATGGCATTTCAATTTCACCTAACTCTTTGGTAAATAAACAAAATAGTTTTACCTGGAAAACTTACATTGGTTGTTTCTTATTATTTTATTTTATTTTAGTTATTGATTATTAGAATTAACAATGAAAAAAAATAACATAAAGGTTATTAATCGTTAACCTACGCTGGAACAGTAAAGAGAAGTGTGCAAACATAAAGAGTATATGAAAAAAGATAATATACCAACAGGTGCTAACATTTTTATCTTTTATATATTCTTTATAGCTGCATGCTTTGCTTTATCTAAATATAAAAATAATGTAGTGATTTTATTAGCATCGTTATGCAATAACTGAAGAACTAAGCAAGTGATTGTATAACCTTTTTTAACGCATTAGAATTATACATATATGAAAATTAAATTCTTACATTGTAATTCTGGAAATCTCTATTCTAAGTTGAAAGAATGTTTTTCACTGAAAAATGAATCCCATCTCCACATGACTTTGCAAATATGTCTTTTGCTACATCCATCTATTAGCGATGAATTCTTTCTTCATATTTTGTTCATTTTATATGAATTATCCAAATCTCTGTTTAAAAAAAAAAATGAAATATAAGCCATTTATATTATTTGTATACACAATGTGTACAAAAATATATTAGGTTGTTTTTTAAGATCTTTGTTTTATTGAAGAACAAAAGGCAAACAACAAATAAACTATTACTCACTCTCCTCCTCCAACTCTGGTGGTAATTATTTACAAATACTGTTTTTAGTATTTACTTTTCTTCAGTAGTTGGAGATAAAAATTGTAATGTTTTTATTTTATTCTTTTTCACTTTTATAATTTTTTTTTTTGTAAATCTCACTTCAAAGTCTTTAAAATTGACTACATATATTGAATTTAACATTTTTTTTTATGCAAAAGAAGAAAAAACTTATTTATCTGCTCCCACTCTCTAGTATTGTTGGGTGGGTGTGAAATTTATATACCTAGTAATTTATTTCTCAAGTGCTAGCTTGCCACCCAAAATGCAAACTCCCTTCCCTTGCCTTTGTAAGGAGGGGGTGTTTCACTAGCCATATGATATCCCTATTGGAAATAACTCTCCTGTGTTCAATTTAGTCAGATTAGTACTTATGACTGCTGCTTTCAGTTAGCTGTCTGCTAACTAGTGATAATACTACTGCTGCCACTACCAACTTTTCTAGGTGAGCTAGTGGGAGAATAAATAAGTTTTGTATGAGTCACTTTTGCATTAGTTCCCTCCAAACATCACCATCTTCCTCCTCTTCCTTCTCTCTCTCTCTCTCTCTCCCCCTCCCCCTTCTCAGATTGTGAAACAAATAACAAGTGACTTGGGTCCATTTTCTCCCTCTTTACATAGCATGTTTCTTGTGTGCTTACAAAGAAAAATACATTATTTGTGCTAAATCCCTGAATAGTGGTAGTAGAAATTGTTTTCTACTGAGCCTGGCTGGAGAGATTCTACAGCCACATGATGATACTTAAAATACTGCTAGTGATCATAGTAGCAGTGGTGATAGAAAATCTAGTAGCATTGCAGGTTTTTTAAATAAGAATATCAAATCTAGTTTTAACTAGATTCTGAAATGTTATCTAATTGCTTTATATTTCGCTTTTATGAGTAAAATTTCTTAGTTTTGAGTATGTTAGTCTTTTTTAAGCACAAGTATTATTTAGTGTAAAACTTGAATACTTTATTTTCAAATAATTTTGAAATAAAAAAAATTGTTACATCTTAGTAGTGCTATATTTTTTTTTTTTTTTAAATAGCTATTATCGTAATTACTCTTTCTCTTTTTTAAAAATATTTTCATTAAATGTACACAAGTTCTTGGCAATCAAATTTTTTTTAAAATATATTATTCCACTGAAAAACTTTTTTTTCTGTCTTTGAATCTCAAGCAGGCAATTTTAACAAAGCAAATAAGAATGAATTTTAATCTGTATTCAAACATACCATAACAAGGAAAGTTCAAAGAAAAAATTAAACACAGTTGATTTTTCGTGAGGAGTGAAAATCCAACATTTCGGACAGTTGCCTTTTTTTTGGAGACAGAATATAGGATAGTAACATGATCGCAACAAAAAGACACTTTGTATTAGAGACTATATTCTGCGTCTCTGGTATTAGCCTCTATGTTCTGCGACTCTGGTACTAGGCTCTATATTCTGTGACTGTGGTACCTGGCTCTATATTCTGTGACTTCTATATTCTGCGACTGTGGTACTAGGCTCTATATTCTGTGACTGGTATTAGGTTCTATATTCTGCGACTCTGGTACTAGGCTCTATATTCTGTGACTCTGGTACTAGGCTCTATGTTCTGCGACTCTGGTACTAGGCTCTATATTTTGTGACTGTGGTACTAGCCTCTATATTCTGTGACTGTGGTACTAGCCTCTATATTCTGTGACTGTGGTATTAGCCTCTATATTCTGCGACTGTGGTACTAGCCTCTATATTCTGTGACTGTGGTATTAGCCTCTATATTCTGTGACTGTGGTATTAGCCTCTATATTCTGTGACTGTGGTATTAGCCTCTATATTCTGCGACTCTGGTATTAGCCTCTATATTCTGCGACTCTGGTACTAGGCTCTATATTCTGCGACTCTGGTACTAGGCTCTATATTCTGTCACTCTGGTACTAGGCTCTATATTCTGTCACTAGCCTCTGTATTCTGTGACTGGTACTAGGCTCTTCTATATTTTGTGACTGTGGTGCTAAGCTCTATATTCTGTCACTGTTGCTAGCATCTATATTCCTTCTCTCTAAAGAAGGACAAGTGTACAAAATGTTGGATTTTTCACTCGTCATGGCAAATCAAGTCACTTTAGTTATTTTTTTTTTTTATACCAATGTTTGTAGATTCATTTTTGAAAATGCAGAACACCACTAGTTTCCTTGAATTCTGGATAATGCCTTAAGTTTAGTATGTTTGAAAAAAGAAATACCTACCAATTCCAGTTTTAAGAAGAGCATTCACTTGTAATGCTGTATATTCCTTTGACTGTTGTTGTTGTTTAGCCCGAAATTGGCCCTGACTGAGCAGACCTATTATGTTCAAAAGCATTCCAGCAATAACCATCCCATTTTTCCCAAGTATCATGTATCTAATATTACATATAATGTCTTAGATATCATTTTAAAGATGGTAGGGTATGATTTAAAGGAAATTTGGCTTCTATTTCTAGCAGGTCAAGTGACCATGTAGAGGCCCCCTTGTTGGTGTGCCCTTTAACTGTTTGAATCTTAAGTCATTCATCCAATCCATGCCAACATGGAAAATTTGATGTCTTATGGGAAATGCTTTAATTAGTTATAAGTTTCTGTTTTCTTGATCCGTGTTTCAAAAAAATATTTAATTTCAAGTTATGGATTTTGCTTGTATAAATTGTTTGTAATATGCAGCACATATAATCTTTAAAAAACAACTAGATGAACTATTTACTGGAAGTATTAATAAATAAACTCTTAAGCATTTTTATAATTGTTTAATGAATCTCTTCTTTCATCAAGTATAATATGTTATAATCATTAGGGTATTAAGTTTTGTATTTTCATTCAACTCTAATTGACAAAAGCAGCATTATTAAATCTTGGGTTTTACTCCCACTCCCTTTCTTTCTCTTACATACAATTGTCTTTTGGTGATTTACACATCATCATCTGTTTTACATTCATTTTCCCATGGATTCCAATACAGCACTTTTTTTTTTTTTAATTGGTTCTTGCTCAAGATACTTTGTGGTTTTAGCTGGGCCATTTTAGGATTAGTTACACTTCCTTATTACCAGCTGCCGTGTTGGAGTTGTGTTAGTATGTTTATCCTGTAACCAGAACTAAAGGAGATTAGGAGTCTTCTCTACTTCATGTCAGTGATACTAATTATTTATACCTACTGAATAGCTTCTTAATGTTTGAAAGGATAATTTTGTTCATTTCAAAACAAAAAATAAATCTGAAACAATTTTGTTACTTAAGGGTTTGGTAGTGATTAGAATTTCTAAGTAGTTGGATACAGTTTAGAGATTTTCTACCAAAGCAAGCAATAAATACCCTGTGAAGTGAGCGTGCAACTTATTAAATCCTTTGATTCTGAATACTCTTGAGAAAAGTATGAACCTCACAATATGCTATTTCCCCTTTAATTTCTGGTGCTCAGTCAAATGAAATAAGTGTTAATGATGAGGATTAAATCTCCAAATGATAACATGACAGTTTAAAGATCAGTTGCTTTCAATGTTATATGTAAGCTTGTAAGGGCTTCAGCAAATTAGTCAATTAACAACTGATTCCTCATTTCTGGATTTATATCCTTTTCTATGCATCACATTGTGTCCATGGTCAAGGTATGTAACTAATTTGCCTGTAAAAAGAAATTACTCTTGCCGAATCTGTAGAGTTTTGGACTAAATACTTTGTAGTATTCAGTTATCTCTTTACGTTTTGATTTCAACTATTGCTGCAGTCAACTTTGCCTTTCATCTTTGCAGGGTTGATTCAATCAACTATACACCTTTCCCAGAATGATGTCCTTGTGTCGATGTTAGAAAATGTTGTATTTTCAGTGGCACTATGGTGTGACTTTTGGCTTCTTAGTGAGCCATGGTCAACAATCTAGTTTTGATTAATATCATCATAATTTTAATATTTGTTCTGTGTCAAGATGAGTTTGCAGTAAAGTATGTTGCTGCTTTATCTTGTCTGTGACGTCCAATGTTCTGAGATCTGATTTCTTTCTATGTCGTATTTGGTTCTTCATCTGCCACATGTACCTTCTACTGTTAAAACGTGACACTTTTTTTTCTCACACTAGGTGTTGTTTATTCACATCTCCTGTCCATATTGGTACATCTACTTCTTATATACATCAGTTTTCTTGACTCACTTGCACTCCACCTTTTTATGCAAGTTAATGTTACCTGTCCAATGGATCGAGCTCTGCTCATTCTTCTGCAGCTTCCCCAAGTCTATTCAATGCCAATGTCTCTCTCTCGTGTGCTTCATATTCCTTTTTTATTTTTGCCAACAGAATTAACTCTTGGAACTGTTTTTTTACCATTTTTTTTTTTTATATTCCATCTACTTTATTTTCACACTACAACCATCTTCAGGGCTATGCCACCTAGATAGTAGAAACTCTCTATTATATCTAGTGATATATCTGAACAGTTTATAGACTTCATTTCAAGGGTTCCACCATTGCTAACCCCTCCTGAATATCTGGCACATCTAAAGCCCTGGTTCATTGATAGTCTGCTAGATATCCAATTGCATTAGCCATGTACTTTTTCAGATTACTCTTTTACTTGTTTCAGTCATTTGACTGCGGCCGCCTTGGTGGTCAATCAGATCGACCCCAGTACTTATTCTATCGGTCTCTATTGCCGAACCGCTAAGTTATGGGAGGGAGACAAACATACACACATATATACGACAGGCTTCTGCAGTTTCCGTCTACCAAATTCACTCACACGGCATTGGTCGACCCGAGGCTATATTAGAAGACACTTGCCCAAGGTGCCGTGCAGTGGGACTGAACCCGAAACCACGTGGTTGCGAAGCGAACACCTTAACCACACAGTGGCACTGGAATCTTTCACTTCTTGTTGCTAATTGGTGCTTTTGACTTTATAATATTAACTTTTGACTCCAGACCACTCTACTAGATTTGGAACTTTCTGAAACTTTTTTTTAATAGATTTATCAGTGAAAACCAGGTCATCAGCATATGAAGATTTTTAAGGACGTAGCCCCCTTTCACTTAATTATTCCTTAATGAATTAAGGGCAGAGCCTTGTAAAACACCTAGGTGTACACTAAAACCTCACTCCCTAGAGTTGTTTGGAGGTAGTTAAAAACCACTGGAACATTGATGCACATCACCTACAAATCTATAGATGAACAAGATCTATCATGACACTGCTTACAGCATCCTTGTGACTTGTACCACTCACTCAGGCTATTCATCTACCCCTAAGTGTTTCAGTGGACACCAGATTGTACAACACTGGACCTGTCAGCACTTGACCTGCTAGAGATAGTAACCAAATTCCCTCATATACCCTACCGTTTTAACATATGGGATGGTTGTGGTTAGAATGCCTTTGATAAGTCTATTCATTCAAGGCAGATCTGAGGTTGAACAATAACAACACTGGACCTGTTAAAATGTTCGCCAGATAGACAAATGCAAAGAAGAGTTGTTTGTTCTTTGCTCAGAAATTTCTTTGCAGTTTTGTCTCTAGAAATATGGCATCTGTAATTCCATGTCCTGATACAAACCCAAATTAGATTTTATCCAGCCTAACTTAGTCTTGTATTAACTTTGCTATGACTCTCTCTACCAGTTTCATGATTTGCTCTATGAACTTACGGTCTCTGTAATGTTTCTTAATTTCTCTTATAGTAGTTTATGATTTGATCCTGGGTGCACTGTGCCGAGGAAAAAGTTGGGATGGTCACAACTGGAATGCCTTTAATCAGGGCTGACCTGGGGCTAAACAACAACCTGATTAACTAAGCAAGTAACTAATGTAGTAATTATATAGTTTGATACTTTCAACATCTCTGCAACTTTCCGTGATAGATCAGCAGTTTTCCCTACCTTCATGCCCTTAATTTCTTTACTATGTTTATACTAATTAAATTCTATAGATAACACAACCGTTTTTGACTATCCCATTTATATTCTTCATCCATCAACTTCTTGTGGTTACAGTTATATGCCTTTTTTCTTTTTTCACTTATTAATGCCATTTTGAAAAGCATAAGCACTTCTTTTCCCCCTCCTTTATATAAAGGATGTTATTATGCTGATGTTATTATTAATTTTATTGTCGTTGGTGCAGTCAGAAGTTATTAGTGAATTAAATCCACTTGGAATTGATTAAAACTTCAGGTTCTGGAAAATTTATGAATGAACATCTCACTTGTTGTTTATATCTCTCTTCTATAAATATGAGGCATTATGTCTCATATTATGCCTATTAACTCAGTGTAACATTAAACTTGATACTTTATATTATTTAGTTTATAGTCTCACTGTGTTCCATTGAAATACTTTTGGGTATACTTTGCTATTCACCCCCACTCCAGAGTTCATAAAATACTAAATCAACTAGTGTCTCTCCCTCCCATTACCTACACTACTGTCCAGTAAAAAGAATTTATTTTATTTTCACTTTATTTGCTTTAACATTAAATTGCTTTCCCCTCAAATTAACTTCCATTAAATTGCATCTGTACAAATTACTAAAATACACTTTCTAACTGGATGTTCTTCATAATGCTGACCAATCAACTGTGAATCATTGCTTTATTAGAAACATCTGCATAGCTTAGATTGGTCTCTTCCTCTGCAACTATCACTATATCATCCATACAGACATGCGCTAACAATGTGTCCCAACACATGTGATCAAAATAACAAATTTGTTTGTTAAACACAAAAGAGTAAATTTACATTTAAGTAGCAAGTGGCCCAGTATTCCTTATCTCTCTCCTCCTCCACCACCTCACCCCTACTGCCACCTTCCAGTCATTCACTACCCACAATGTGAACTCAATCTTCCCCAGAATATCAACACCCTGAAATTCTCTTCTCTCCCATATTTTTCCTGCAATCATCACCTTGCAGATGTTCAAATTGAATATAAACTGCATCAATCTTACCAGTCTTGGTGGCCCTATGAAGGTTATGGATACAGCCCCTGCCTCCTGATTATTCCCCACTTCCAGGCTTTGAACTCATTACCACACTTAGTCAAAAGCTAAAAATCATTATATAAGCAGCCGCTATATAATCCAAGGAATGTGGTTTTGATTTCCTACCTTGCTTGATTACTTACTGATAAGGGGGTGTAGTTCAGTTTTTAATTTTTTTAAAAATTATATATTGATTTCTTCATATCAGATGCAAATTAGACATTTAAATATTGTAGTAGCAAGTATTTTTACATCCAGGTGTCCTTTGTACTGTTAACCAGTAAACCATATACCTGGAATGTTACTTGTAAACCAGACTCTATGAAAATTGAAGTTTCAACTTATGCTTATATTTTCAGTAGGCAGCAAATTGGCAGTCTTTAGTGCATCAGACAGAATACCTTACAGTATTCATTCCAGCTCACTGCACTCTGAGTTCAAATCCCGCCGAGGTCAACTTTGCCTTTCATCCTTTCAGGGTACATAAAGTACCAGTCTAGGGCGGTGGAATTGTTAGAGCGTCGGACGAGATACCTCATGGTATTTATTCGACTCTTTGCGTTCTGAGTTCAAACCTCCCCGTGGCCTACTTGGATGATAGACTTAATCCGTCACCCAGTTTAACACCACCACTTTGCCCTTGGGGGCCTGTTGCAAGAATTCGGAACAAGTCTCCGGTCTGGGGATACCTTCTCCCCTCCCTCCCTCCCAACAGCCTCGGAGACTCTGAAAAAAAGAGTGATGGGCAATACCTTACCTCCAGACTAAGCAGTGTAAAAAAAAAAATGGGACAATCTCCAGTGACTAATAAAGGGTTGCTGAATTAACTTTAAGAGACACTACCAGATAGTATACTAATGACAGAGAAACTTGAGCATTAATAAAAGATCTTTGAGGTTTCAAGAAAAATGACAAATATTAAAAAATAACCACCTTAACCCTCTTGATACCAAACCGTCTGAAACCGCCCCAGGTTTTATGATAGAAAATCACACTTTTTAAAATGTGCATATTTATATTAAAACATTCCATCATAATTTTATGTAAGAACATTTCTTAAGATATATTCCAAACATGATCTTAAT
>JAOPJM010001291.1:36224466-36238488 GCA_027124095.1 Muusoctopus leioderma
ATGTATATATGTATGTGTATATATATATATATATATATATATATGTACGTATCTATATATATATATATATATATATATATATAATGTATATGTGTGTGTGTCTGTGTTTGTGTGAGTCTGTGTATATATGTATGTACTATATGTGTGTGTGTGTGTGTGTTATGGCCGTTCACATTTGAGCTTCTCTCGTCTATCGTATAATTATTTTGCAGTACACAATAGTGTCAGAAAGAAACAAGATGGCTTCTGTAGTGACACATCGTTATTATCTAATTTGGTTTGGCTACTTTTGGCAGCACCGAGACATCGGCCAGCCTTTACCAAAGATATGGAACTTGCTGCTGCCATTACTCTATAATTATTCTATAAAAGACAATAAACAAAAACAGGATTAGAGACATGAGACAATTCATAACGATGGCATGAATATTTAGATATAATTCATATATGTAGCTCCGTGTGTTTATGTACTGGTGTATGTGTGTATATGTATATGTCTATATATTTATGTGTGTATGTAAGCTTGTGTGTATATGTATATGTCTATATATTTATGTGTGTATGTAAGTTTGTGTGTAGGAATGTATGCGTGTATGTGTTTATATATGTGTATATATGTGAGTGTACGTATGTATGTGTTTATAAATATATGTATATGTATGTGCGTATTCAAGAGTGTGTGTATGTGCGCCATATGTATATTTTCATGTATTTATGCATCTATGTGTGAGTGTAGTTGTATCTGTATGTATGTATGTATGCACGTCTGTGCGTCTGCAAACATAAATGAATATATGGATATATATATATATATATAGAGAGAGAGAGAGAGAAATATCAACTTATACTTTTATATTCATAATTTCCTCCAAGTTTTATATTCACAAACACACACATTAATGCATCGATGTGTTTATATACATGCGTGTGCGTGAATGTGTTTGTGTATGCATATTTGTGAGTATGCACATATATATGAATAGGTGGTTTGCGTGTAACCATGATTGCGCATTCGTTGACACATGTGTATATATGTGTGTGTGTGTATGTCTGTGTGTGTGTGCGTGCGTGTGTGTGTGTGTGTGTGTGTATGTGTGTGTGTGTGTGTGTGTGTGTGCGTGCGTGCGTGTGTGTGCGCGTGTGTTTCTGTAGAAGTGTGTACATATTTATCAGTGTGTGAACATATATCTTGTTCACCACCCGCCTCAGAGACGGTAGTTAACTGCGTAAGCCAAAATCCTGTGGTTTTATTGTCATAAGTTAATATCCCTGCTGCCCGTCTGCCGTTACACTATATCTCCGAACACGTGTGAATTATCCAGTTATTATTACTCTGACAGGAAACCGTCTTGCCGACGGCTGATGGTAATTTTTGCCTGATCCGGGACACTAAACTCTACTGAAGCATCATATATTGTAAATTGTAGGAATAATAACAGTATTGACTACTATAAACGATGTCTAACTGCACGGTTATGATGCTGGGGAGGAAAACGAGCGACTATTTATGTTGGGTTTGGGTTTGGGTTTGGTTATCAGATAGTGTGAGAGTTAAGGTTAGATTATGGTTTGAGGTTCAGGGTTGGGGGTTAGTTTTTGAGGACTGGCGGTGTGATGCGTTTGAGCTGGACTGAGAAATGTGTTGTTAAATTGACAGGAACAGAAAGAAATGTCTATTAAAAAAAGTAATGCAAGTGGATATGTATATATATATATATATATATACACGCACAAACACACACAAACACACACACAGCCAGCCAGCTGACTACCCAGATAGGTAGACATATTGATAGATATGTATATAGACAGACAAAGCGATAGTTACGTAGAAAGCATGCTAGTTGACAGGCAGATATATATATACTGAAGAGAGGACTCAATACTGGTTGTAGAATCAAATTTATTGTATATAAGGGTTGACTATGACTTCCGCCTTTCACCTTTCGAGGCTTATTTAAATATTTTGTTTGAATAACCCTTGAGAGAGGAAACTTGAAGTCACAATCATCCTATATATATACGTACATACATACATACATACAGTTGCAGTATTAACTTCCTGGATACAAATACGGAACCGGAGTTCTGTAAATACGGAATACAGTTAGCCGGATACGCAGCATCGAGTGCTTACATCTGTAACACGTGGGCCTCACAACCCACCTACACGCACAATATATATATATGGCGAAAGTGAAATATTTTTGTTTGAAAACACCTCAAAATCCTGTGTTTCTTACCTGGAAATTTCATAATAAATAAGCTGCAAAAACCCTGTTTTTAGGCATTTTCTGCTGAATCATTACAGGACTTAGAATTTTTTTTATAGGATGTTAAGAGTTAATAAATCCAAGAAAGTTTGTAGGTATCAATAAGTTTAGTTGTAGTGAGGAGTGGGGGGAAAAAACCTGATGTTTTAAACTAAGGTCTTTTGACAGAGAGTGGTCAAGTATAGACCAGTGGAAACAAAAGAAAAAGTGTATAGGTTAAATGGTAGGTGGAGGAAGAGGTAATCACAGTGAATGAGAAATGTGGGTTGTGAGGGAGGAAGGCCAAGTGGCTAATGCAGTGTAGTGTGAGTTAACTAGCAGCGAACACACAGCTACAAAGGAACAAAAGAGACATGCTTGAAGTGAAGGAAGTCATGGAGTGTTGTATGTGTGCAGGGGCGACAAAAAACGTGGGTATGGTGAGAGAAATTAGAGGTGAGTCTTCGTACTGCTAGGGACCGAGGTTCCCAGTTGGAAAATGATCTGTTGTATAGGGTTAGTAGCTTTGCACTTATGGTGTATTACTTTTAAGAGAGTCGGTACTCTTTTGCAGGCCTTCCCAGGCTGGTGAAGTTGATGTGGTTGATGTTCAGCTTGAAGATCTGTAAGTTGGTGATTGTAAGAAAAATGTGGGGAGAGAGGAAATTCTACAGGGTTGCAGTTCTGAGGATGATTAGGGCATGTGTTTACTACAGGGCCTGGGAAGTCACTGACAGTAAGAGTAAATGGAAGGAAAACAGGTGTGTGGTAAGAGAGGATATACAGCTAGTTAGTTCAAAGGAGCAGAGACCATTTTATTAGTGATAAAAGAGGTAGAGAGAAGGAACTGCATCTGTGAGCATAATGGCTGAAGCTAGTGATTGAATATTTGCCAGTTGATCAAATGGCCTTTTTTTAGATTTGGTCTAGGATGGTTTGGTGGTGTTGAAAGAAACCTGTTTGGTAACATATTAATGAAAACAGATGAAAGGCACATTGTCATCATATAAAATAATCATAAAATTTCCAATTGTAAAACTTTCTCATTGTATTGGCACTGTTAACCCTTTTGCTACCATATTTCTAATGAAATATACTAGCTATGATTTTCAATTAATTTTGAAAGTAATCAGGAATTTGGAGGAATTTAGTAAAATAACTAACTTAGCCATTATTAAGTTGGTGTTTGGAACATAACTTAACAAAAAATTCTAGGATAAAATTGTAATGGGATGTTTAAATTTAAATATGAACACTCTAAAACAAATGGTTTTTTATTATAGAACCAGGGGCATTTTCAGGCAGGTTGGTATCCAAAGGGTTAATGTAAAACAATCATTTTTGTTGGAAAGGCAGGGATAACAGTTCTTCCTGCTGTGCTGTCATATGAAATAGAGCAATATTCTCTACGTTTATGGAGATAAAAAACTTCTTTAGTTAATTCAAAATTTTACTTGAAAAGATAAAATGTTTATCTTTATTTCTTTTCCCTAAGTTGTTGTATTGAACTTATATCTGAAATGTATATATTTTCTTAATTAATTAGAACGTCAAAATGAAATTAACAAGAACACATCCATCCCCCACACGGTAAGATTTTAAATATACATGTTTTTGTTGTTGTTTTTTTAACATTTGTTTTTAATATCTCTTTTTCTCCTATTTCTAAATATACAGTAGTGCTACCCTATAAATATAAATATATATAATATTCTCTCAGAACTGCACAAATAACTGAGATATTTTAGAATTGATTACTAAGAATTTTTATTACTGAATTCAATTTCTGTTGAGGTTAACTTTGCCTCTCATCATTCCAGGGTTGATAAAATAAAGTACCAGTCAAGTACTGGTGTCAATTTAATCGATTATACTCTTCCCCCATAATGTGTTGCCTTGTGGCAATATTAGAACTCTTTATTTAGAATACAATTATGTGCAGTATTTAAATTGTAAAGTTCCTAACTTCTGTGTTGTACTATGAATCCTTATTCACATATTGTGTGTTGAGTCTTTATTCATGTAGTATGAGTTTTTAATCAGATATTGTATTGTTTCTATTTGAGATATTTTATCTTGTAATATTAAAAAAATGCTAAAAAATGCAAGCTCTATTTATGTTTCAGAAATCATTTTTCATCGAATGTCTATTATACATACAACATCAAAGTGAGATAAATGAGTTTGTTAGAAAAATTAGAAAGATATTAATTGGGTTGATCATAGTTGTTAAACTTTTATAAACTCTTAAAGTTTTACTTAAGTTGTCTTTTTTTAAAAATTGTTTTGAAGTTCTTTGATATTATAGCAATCTTTGAGACTGATTTTCTATTTTGTCATTTCAAAGTGAGGATATTTATCAATGGTTATCATATTTTGGCAGAAAATCTGTTTTTACCATATCAACATACAAGGCCTAATTGCAATTACCAAATATGAAAAGCTTTAATTTGTATTCGTACTATTCATAAAAATATTGTATTTCGTTTTCTTTTCATTTCCTGAAAGAGTACCTTGAAGCTTCATCATACTTTACATACATATAGTAATAGTTGATATTGTTGTCTTGCTTTTAAATTTTCAGACTGGCTTTAAGTCAATATTTTATAGTTATTTCAGTAACTTAATTTTTAGTTGTGAAGTTATTTTTTAAAATATTCATTTAGTATTTGCATGTGATTTTTTGTTATGTTTTCATATCTTTCTTCGATATTTTCAATTAATAGTATATTCCTGAATATAGGTTGATATCATATGAATATCTCTAAATAAATTTACTGTCAGATTAATTTGTATTATGGATGGTCAATTCATCAGTAACTTTATTTTTCTTTGTTTGGAAGTCTATAAGTTTGTTTTTCTCCTGTTTTTGTAGGGTTTTTTAATATTAATATTTTATAAAAGTTTTTAAATGAACTCTTTCTGTACTTCAGTTTGTTGATGTGTATTATCTATTAAACTGAGGATTTTTAAGATATTGTTCATAAAGAAAAGAAATTCCTTAAGACTTCTTGCCAACTAAAAAATAAATTATTTTTTAAATATACATATCATAAATCCAAATTTATTTTAATGTTAGCCACCATTTGCATTATTTTCCTCAAATTTTAATGAATAATTATTTTAATTGCTTGTCTGCAAGTTCTATTCCTCCGTTTCTCTTTCTTCAAACTTCTTTAATAATAATGAGTAGCGTTATACTTTCTGCCATAGTTCAACTCTTATTTCTCTATGGGTACTGCTCTCTTTATGTGTGGATTCTTCAATGCTTTTTTTCCTTCTTTCTATCTAAAAAGAAAAAAAATTCTTTGATTGATATTCCCTCTTCTTTGGCTTTTTGCTTGGCTTGGGAAGATGGAAGATAATGCTGCTCTAGCTTCTGACACAACAAATTCTCAGAATGAATTCTTATATGATGATGTGTTTGAAGACCCTGTCTCTGGGATAAATCCTGACTATGAGCATATTAATGATAAAGTCATATGCACTCAACCTACCGATGAAACAGAGGTTCCATCTGATGAATTGGATGTGAGTATTTCACTCGAACCCAACCAGCTGAAATTACTTTTATGTCCGCTGTTGCTGTGCCTTATACTAAACTGGTGATGGTTGGAACATGAACATTTTGCTTCTGTGTATATTTTGAGCTCGCATGGATTTTAGCTGTGGTAACAATTTGAAGAAAATTATGCTTAAAATTATATTAAGTTTTCTTTATCAAATCTGCTTCACTAATTGTTTTCATATATCTCAAAATGTTAGCAGAATTCTAACAACTGACAAAAATATATTTGAAATAGAAATAACGTGTGGTAGTATTGCTTTGGAGAAAATCTTTCTTGCCTTCATTTTGTGTGTGTGTGTGTGTGTGTGTGTGTGTGTGTTAATCACACATACTCCCAATAAAATCGACTTTGTTAAACCCAAATATAGATATTAGATTAAAATCGCTGATCTAATTCATAATTTATCTAACTGTCTCTATCTTGTCTTTAATTTTTTTTTCTTAACAAATAGTAAAATGACACCACAGAACTTGCTGTGGCTATTATTTTTCTATTGAAATAACTCTACTTACTAATATTAGCTTAAATTTATGTTTATCAGTTAATTTTATATTAATCTAAATTTCAACAACTTGAATCAGATGTCAGATATTTTTCCCCAATTGCATGCATTTTTTTAAGTTTTCTGTCATTGGCATTTTTCTCTTAAAATGCTTTTCTGAATACTGTAATCATTATTTAAATATATTTTATATATTTTTACTTAACACCAATTGAACAGTTTATTATAAATGTAGAAGATAAATACCTTAAATCTTAAACAGAAAAGAAAAAAAATATGTATTTTACTTATTTTTAAATTTAGTTGTTAAACCACTGCGAATATGAAATGTTTTTGCTTAAAAAATACTTTACATTGATGAAGCATAGATTATAAAAGCAATTGAGAAAGGTGTCTACTTTGGAAAATTTTAAACATTGTTCACTAATTCAGCTCATTTATAAGATTTAGAAATGATTTTTCTGTTCTGCAAGATATATTTAAAAATCTATAGAGCAGTTATAAATGGATTTTAATCTATTTTATAGAAATGAGCCTCAGTGAATATTTTCTTAGGCAAATGTTGAAGAAGAGATGTAAGAATGAAAGTGATACATGAGCAATATCTAGGGAGTTTGTTAATGAGAAGTTTGTCAATTTACTGAATAGCTGTCTTCCTCTAGATAATGCTCTAGATGGAAAAATGATTTATTTCTATTATATTGAAACATCTTTATTGATTATCTTAGTGTCTTATTAACATGTCAGTTTCAGTATCTTTGAAGAGAGTTTTTCATTGCTGGTTTGTGTACCTCATTGCATATGTTTGCTCATGTGTTTAGCATTAATATCTCAATGATCTATTCACACATGCTCACTTGTGTACATACTTCTATGCAACTGTGCTCAAGGATGTTTGCACACAAATATACATCTACACACTGATTTAAGTTTGTTTTGTTCTTTTAGTTAATGGCTAAAATGTTGGCTTCTAACTATTTCTTACTGATCAAATGCATTGATATTATTTCTCATTCTCTTGACACCATAAAATGGAAGGAAAAACTTTTGTTCCATGTTATTAAATTCTTATGTTAGAAAGGAAAATGTTTACAATGTGCACCATATCCTTAAAAAAAATGTTTGCTTTCTGCTTGAGCTTGAAACCAAAAAACTGAGATTTGCTTTGTTATAATTTCTATGTACAATGTTTCGTCATGTCTAACTTTATCTCCATCAACTTTCTAAATCATCCATCACATTAAGTGACCAATTACACATGCCATTTTCTTTAAATCTCACCAGCTCCTTTCTTATATGTATATCACTGAGATTCTGGTCTGTTTCTGTTAATTATTCATAAAACATCACCGTCTTCAAACTTCCTAATGCCCCAACTTCAATTTATTGTACTTTGTTTCTGAATATGTAAGTTAGTGAATTTTTATCTCCAATCCACAACAGACTAGGTAATTTTTCTGAGTTCATATAAGCATTTAATTAGCTTTAAACAATACCACTTCTCTAACTCTTTTACATTATATATTGTATGGAAAAGCAATGCATAGTTAGTACCCCCTTCATACAACTAAAGCTCTTCTTGTTAGATTTTATTTGCTAGTGTGACTGAGGCAAAAAAATATATCAAAGACTTGTAAACTGTAATTTTTGTTTGATCAAGACAAATTTGATTATGAAAAGTGAGTTTTAAATAAAATTAGCATACATACTTTATTATGCCATGTTTCAAAGTTTAATCTGTTTAGCTGATCTCTGTCATTTATTATTAATATTACCACCAGGATTGTGAGATAGCTGAACTGGTAGAGCACCTGACTAAATGTGTTCACTTTCTCAGTTCAAAACTCACCAGACCTGACTTATACACTGGTTTGACTCAAAAATTTGCAAAAAAAAACAAAAAAACAATAAATGCTGTCACATTACTGAAAATGACATCTATTAATAATTTTTTTTAAAACAAATTTTAATATAAAATAATTATGAAAAAAAGGTCTGAGATCTAGACTACTAACTTACAGATTATTCCAGTCTTGAGCATAATGCCTCATTTTACTGAATTAACAGACACCTGTTCCATTTAAGCATATTTTATAGCTGCCTATTTGTCCTTATGTGAAGGCTCATCGCTTAGTAGTTAAGGTGTTGGGCTCAGAATCGTAAGGTCAAGGGTTCGATTCCTGGACTGGACAGCGCATTGTGTCCTTGAGCAATGTTGCTCCAGTCTACTTAGCTGAAAATGAGTACCAATAGCAGCAGGGAGTTAACTCTGCAACAGACTGGCATCCCATTCAGGGAGGCGTCTTGTATCCTCAGCCACTCAGAAACCAGGATATGCTCCGGCATAAGAAGCCTGTAAAAGGCTTGGCTCAGACTTAGAAAGAGATTTGTCGTTATGGTAACCATCATCATTATCATCATCATAGTTTTTACGCCCATTTTTCCATATTGGTATGGGTTGGACGAGATTTTTCTTTCTTTTTTTTAAGGCAGTATTCTACAGTGAGATGCTCTGCCTAATGCCAATCCTTATTCTTAAGTGTAGGACTTATTCCACTGATCTTCACTTGTGAAGCTGCTAAGCTACTGTTTATGTGGGACATAAGCTATTGTTTATGTGGGACATAAACAAACGACATCAGTTGCTTAAAAGATGTCAGCATAAAAGACATACATGGAGACAAACAAGGATGCTAAAACAGATTTGAGGTTCCATATTGTAGCCTGCATCTAATTAGTCAAAAATACATTATGGAATGATGAAGCTAGGAGATTTTGAGTTGGTGGTCTAATATGTATATCCTATAATAGAGGCAGAATGGACAAGGTAATTGGATTACCTGCTGTTAGATTTTGAATTCAAATCCTTTATATATTTTGTCAATTAATTGCCTCAGTTTACTTAACTATACTAGATCGTCTAACAATGTCACCTACAATACGTTGGCATTGTATTAGGAAGAAGAGTTATCCCTCATTTGCCTAATGCCATTCTACCAAAATTTAGCACTAGCTTTTATCAGCTGTTCGAGGCTGGGAATATTCTATTATTATTGTGATGTTGATCTAAACCCTCTTAGTATCTCTTTGTTTAGATATATCTATCACACAGATACTGTGGTTATAAGAAACTCATTTTGCAGGGCATTATTAAAGAATTTTTGCTGAACAAGATAGACTTGAGAGTTAATTTGGTGTGAAAGAATTAATTTAAAATTTCTTTTTCATTATGGCTGTTACCATGATAATGATACTGAGCAGTATCAAAATCTACACAAAGTTGTGCGCGCACACACACACACACACGTGCGGATGGAATATATATAATTGCTTGACTAAAGTAAATTGCACACTTAGCAGTCATTATTTTTAAAAATATATATTCTGCTCCTTAGATAACTAGGACAGATTTATCTAGTTGAGAAACAACAGAAATAAATGAACAATTGTAGTGTTGTATCATATTTTCTCTGTGACGCAATCTTTCTTTGGCATCTGTTATTATTGTAACCTCAAGTTAACCCTATTAAAGCAGACTTATGACCAAAGACAGTCCAGCCATGACTATCCTATATTTTTTCAGGTATTGTGTACTCTGGACTACATTATACAATGTGTCCTTTTTTAAGATGGCAGGTTAAGCAACCACATAGAGGCGGCTGCTATTATATTGTTTCATTTTGGTTACATGATTCTTTGGCCCAGTCTAGTAAGAAAGATATTAATTAAACCTATGAAATGTAATTCTTCATCTCTACAAAGCCCTAAAGAATATTTAGGCTATTGTAATTGAAAAGTCGTTTTGGAGTTCTATATTCTTGAAGCTTCATTACTGACAGAACAATAACTAGTTACTTATTAATTTGCATATTTGATCATATGCAGTGATAGAATTAGCTGATGATGTCTGATTATGGAGAAATAAAATGAAGGGAAGGCTTAACACTAGACTTCCCTTATGAAAAAATAGTGTTAACTGTTTCAAGGAAGGCATTTACTATACAAACCCAAAAATGTTAATATTTTATGGTAAATTTAACATTTTTTGACAGATAAATTCTGAACCACCCACAGTAAACCATGTTTGATGTCTGTTAGTATATGCTTGAAACAATTACAAAATATTAATTTCCTTCTTTTACTGCTGATACCAGAAAAATATCTGCCAAACAGTTTACTAATTTCTTTTGCAGTTTATGTTTTTTAATGAAAAGTTCTTTTCTGTTGAGAATTCTACAATTTATTTGGGTGGGGAGAGATATTGCTCTCTGGATAGTCAATTTATATTTTCTTGGATATATTTTCAATATTTTGAATTACTATCAACCAAGATAACGTACTTTTATTGTGATAGCATTTATTTCATGTTGTAGCATGCTTTCCTGTTTTGTACACTACCCTTTGCTTTCCCAGCACTCCTTCCTGTGCTAAAGCTGCACCTCCCTTACCTGTAATCAATTGAATGATTTTTAGGTGCCTTCTTCACCAAGTGGTACACAGCCTTCCCCGGCAAGCACTCCCTCTGTCATTGGATCCCGAAGCTGGAACTCCACAGTCGAATCCAAGAAATCTGAATTACGTAAAATTGGCAGTACTAGTATGGTTCCTAATGAGACTAGTGAATATGATGCTGATGTTATTCCTCGCTCAGCTTCAACACCTCGACTTGCATGTGATGATGATTCTAATGTGAGTGTGCATCAGTTTATTGCTTATTGGAAAACAACAATTAGACCACTTATTTTCCAATTATAAGCTGTGAAAAATAAGATTGTCCATTATTTAAAAAAAAAAAAAAGGAAAGCAAATGTTCTGCTCCATAGTCATTGTAGAACAGTTTTCAGTTAATGGACTGTCTTTTGAAATTTCTTCCCTTTGAGAGTTCCAAGCTAAATTTTTCATCATTTTCCTTCTCATTTGCACAAATTATCAGATTATTCATTTTTATAGTTAAACATTGTTTTTGTCTGATACTACTAACTGATCTGCCTTTGCTAATAATTGGAATTTAACCACCTTTTGTTTGGTTGTGGTCTTTCTTTGAGCCAACAATTTTCCACCCCCTTTTTTAATCAATATTTTTGTAATTTTATTTTATTTGAAGTGGAGGGGGGTATTATTCTTGATCTGGTTTCAGCCTTTTGGTTGTGACCAAGCTGGGGTTCCATAAATTTTCTCTAAATATTTTGTTTATATTTTTATCTAGAATAAGCTAGACTCCAAGCAAACTCCAAGCAGTGTCTCATCAGGAAATGTCTCTGCTGAGTTTACAGTGACAGCACCTCCAGCACTCTCGACAGTTGACAGGTTTGTGGGATTATATAAGCAATTAAATGCTAAGTTTTTATTCAACAAAATCTATATTTCTCTATAACTATTTACTTTAAACAGTTCTAATTCTCTAATGTGTTAATTTGTTTTTGTCAACATAAATTTTACTTTAACTGTTTTCTTTTTAATATACACTTATAACAATATTATTTGTGACCAATTTGTTTCAAACAATAATTCATAATTTGATTAATTTGAATTTTATCTAAATTCTCAAAGTTTTCGCTAATTATTTTTCCTAATTTTTGGTATGTAAATTTTTTTTTGTTTTGTTGAATTCTTTATATGATTACTTCATTCAATCAGCTGTCTCCTATTAAGTGAATATATATATATATATAATGTTGCAAAGCCTTCAACTCAGCTACGTTTGAAAGGAAAAAGTAAATAATAATGGTAACATGTATCATTGAATCCTTTTACTGAACACATGAATAGAACATTAGATATTTAAGCCAATGTGCATAATTGCTTCAATGGAACTAAAATGCTTACCAATTCTCATTTCATTTTAGTGGTTGGTGCCGAGAAAGGTTGTTCTGCTGTCTGAACACTTATTTAAATTTACACTTGTGTAACTATCACGGATAAATGGTTCATTTTCAGTTTCATGCCTAGAGCCATTCTGAAGTATTAAAAAAGCAAGCGTTTTTCATTTCCATAGTAAAATATTTCCATAAGTTGCTGTTCAGCTGAATATTGCCTAGGCATTCTCCTGAATAATATAACTTAATGTAGCGTGCTTGGTGATATCAATACTGTTTCTTGGGTTTATAAAGTATTAAGATTATAAATAATTGCATTTTGCTGGAATTGTAAATCTCAGTAAATAATAAATTACAAAGTGAAAGTTGACCAATTTTATTTTACAAATAATATTTTGGAGAATGAATGCAAGTCTTTAATGGTAAAAAATACAGCTGATTCATGTATTGTGTTTGTGTGTATTCATAAGTTTATTTTCTTTGAATAAATTTATGTCTGCATACTTTGTATATTTAAAGAATTTAATGCTCTATTTTGGCATGGTTCTGTAAGGATAGCATGTTCAATGTTGTTTTTCCTTTCCTAGTTAATCCTCTATTTTGTCTATGTGAATATACATGTGTGTCTTCTGCCTACATGGAACTGCAATGTGTTTATATTCCTACAATTTCCTGTGTTGCCTGCATGTAAAATGAAGCCTTTTTTCCACCTCTCTCTGTTTTCTCCCCTCTAACTATAATTATAATTACCCCTCTAACTCCAATTATAATTTGAGTGTCATTAACATTTTAGAATAACAAAAAAATACAAATGTAAGATAATTCCTTTAATATTATAAAATACTTCTTTTTTGTCCAGACTACATGATTTTGAACGATTTTTCTTAAACTTTACAATTTTCTCAACTTTAACAGTTAACAATCTGTTAACTGTTATGCCAGTTGTTCCAAATCTTTTCTTCTCTTCACCTATTTGGTCTCAAATTGACCTGTTGCCTAACCATGTGAGCTTGCTTTACAGTTTACATATGCTTACACTTGTTAGCTAAGAAGTTTTTGCACTTAAAAAAAATATTTCTTGTAGAGAAAAATTGGATTACGGGTGCAATCATGATGCAAAAGCAGTATTGGTCAATTTAGCCAAAAGTGAAAATAGATATTCCAAAACCAATATAGAGCAGTACTCACCAAGGATTTCCTAAAATTCCTTATTATAATGGAGTTTATATAAATATATCTATATAGGTAACCGAAACCTCACCACCTCTCACACCTTCCCTAAGTAACTCATATCTTTCACCACTTCTGACACGAACCAGCTTTCTGAAAGAATGATATAGAAAGTGAGAGAGTTGTTTTCTGGCTGACAAGAGTATTATCTGGTCTGCCTGCTGTATCACTGCCTAACAATATTTTCCCCCATTTAAGTTGACGTCAGTGTATGCTGGTTGATCTCGGTGTTCAAGAAGGGAGCTGCTATATGGTTGCTCAACCTGCTGAAAATAGCAGCCAAATCTCCCTCGAATCACACCCTACTGTCTTAAATAGAGGATATATCGGACAATGTAGTTCCTGATACACAAAAAGATGGAATGTTCATGACTGGAATGCTTTTCATGATAGGTCTGTTTAATCAGGGCTGATCTGGAGCTCAACAAGTTTAATTCAAGCCAACAAGGGAAGGCCTCTGCACAGTCACTTGACTTGCTAGGTATAGCAGCCAAATTTTCTTTAAATCGCACCTTACCAACTTAAATTAAGAAAGGATGCATTAGACAATGGAGTCCTATATATATATCATCATCCTCATCATCATCATCATCGTTTTACGTCCGCTTTCCATGCTGGCATGGGTTGGACGGGTGATTTCGGCCCGCATCGAT
>JAOPJM010001291.1:36250125-36261422 GCA_027124095.1 Muusoctopus leioderma
CATTGAATGCAGAGGATGTGCGAAGGTTGGTAAGAAATGAAGCAAGTATGATCCGTTGGATGTGTAATGTTAATGTGTATGAACGACGAGGCACAGAGGAGTTGAGAGAAAAACTGGGTATAAGAGGGATTATATGTAGTGTGCAAGAGAGAAGATTGTGTTGGTGTGGACATGTGATGTGTGTGGGTGATGACAGATGGGTGAAGAAGTGGCCAAGTGATCCAGGTGGAAGGAAGGTGTGGAAGAGATAGACCAAGGAAGACATGGGCAGAGGTGGTGGAAACAGATCTCAGGATACTGAACCTCAAGAAGGAGATGACAAAGGATTGTGAGCAGTGGCGTGAAGCTGTATTGGAGAGGATCTGTCCAACCCATGCAAAAGTTTACATAACGACGACGACGACGACGACAATTGATTATAGTATTTGCATAAAGATTTTCTACTTTGGTTTCTGTCAGCACTTGCTATTCTATATTTAAAATGTTTTCAAAATTGGTTTTATCTATTTTGACTAAATCAGATATTTATTTCTTATATAATAAAAACATACTTACAATACCAACTGAAAACTTCTCAATCCTCTTTACAATAAAAGGGTATTTCAATATATTGTTAATTGGAGGACGCTCACTGGAATTCAAAGAAATCAGAAAGAAATTGACATTTTGAAAAAAATAATTTAGTATTTCTTTAGCATAATGCATTTAGAAACTGGGTCACAGGTTTGATTCAACAAGAACCTGTTATATCACTAATTAGATATAAAATAGAAGAAAGATTTCTTTTATCGAAGAACAAGATCAATTATTATTGGAGGAGAAGGTTATAGTTAATTAATTTCAACCCAGTATTGTTGCTAACGAGAGAGAGACTCAACACAATTACTTTAACTGCCAGAAATAGCAACCGAATATCCTTGAAGTCCCATGCTATTGTAGTTCTGTATTTGTAATTTAAAGGGCCAGCCTTGTCACATACAGTATCACGCTGTCTACCCGACGATTATGTATGTCAAGGGTACAAGTGTCAATGGAATACGCAGCCACTTCTACTATGATACAATGAGTAGGTAGTTCCGCTAATTGAACAACAGGAATACCCATCATGAAAACTGGCCCGCGATCCATCATTTTACTTAGGTACAAGGTCAATTGTTTGAGAAATCAACCCCAGAATGTTACTAGTGTTTAGTTTATCAACCATGAAAGGATGAAAAAAATCAAACAATAAATACATATTTAACTCTTAACATCCTGTAAGACATGGTCACCACAGTTCCACATCATCAAATTGATATGATTCATTGAACTATATATATATACACACATATATATATATACACATATATATATACACACATATATATATATACACATATATATATACACACATATATATATATACAAAACCTATCTCCTATTCACACTCTCAAGTCATGTTTGGCCTCATATAACGAAGACTATGTAGAGTAGAGAAGGAATCCTTAGCCTGCTAGACACAAAGCACCCTCTCTAGTGCTGGTGACATGATAAATGCACCCAGTACACTCTGTAAAGTGTGAGGTGATCGTTCGAAGACAACACAGGGTCGAGAGGGCTCTATAGTTGTGTCTTGGATATGACAACCTCTCTAGTGTTGGTGCCATGATAAATGCACCCAGTACACTCTGTAAAGTGGTTGGTGTTAGTAAGGGCATCCAGCTGTAGAAACCAAGCCAAACGAAACATGTGTGAGGTGTGGTCCCCCTGACCCGTCTAGGAGAGTGGTGACTCCATTCACAATCGACGCAGGCTGAAATCACCCGTCCAACCCATGCTAGCATGGAAAACGGATGTAAAATGATAATGTTGAATGAAAGATTTTAAGAAAAATCAAGAAATTATATAAGTTGAGAAATGGTACTCTTTGTCCTGAAAATCTAGTTAGTTCGTAATGACAAGGCTTAATTTTTTTTTCTCTACCATCACTTCACTGAGGGTCTGTATTGACTATATTTTTTCAATGTACATATCTTTTGTCAAACTAATTCCAAAATAAAAAATTTTAAATTTGTAAAATATCCTATCCTCTAACAGGTCTTAACTTTTCTGACCAGATGCATATAAAACTTCATACTTAGTGAACTTAAAAGATCGTATCAGAAATACTGTTTATATAGATTTTACATCTTTATGAGGTTTCTGGAGAAAGTGGATCAATTGTAAGATTGTAGTAGATCTTCCTAATCAAACCAAGGAAACTGCTTCCATTGGGGTTTTTTTCCATTGCTGAATATTACTTGTCAGTCGCAACTCCTGACAGAAGCATCACCGTATTTTCCGCTGACTACACATTTTCAGCTGAGTGGACTAGAACAAGGTAAAATTAAGTGTCTGGCTCAGAGACACAACACGCTGCCCAGTTCGGGAATCGAACCCATGATCCTTACGATCACGAGTCCAACATCCTAACCACTAAGCCATGCTCCTTCACTTGTGAAGGCACTGGAGAAAAGGAAATATTAAGTGTACTTTGTCAATTTGATTGCACAGATTCTGTACAGCTTTTAAATCAGGGACTTATAGGAGAAAACCTGAGTATCCAAAATAATCTATCATCAAAGAGAAATTTATTTCAACAGCATCAGGTCTTTCCTGGCCTAAGTAACTTTAGGAATTAAGATATTCTAATATTCAGCTGTAAGGAGTTATGTTCATATTGATATTCTCTTCCCTCAAGCATTTCGCTTGAGAGAACAGAATCATCATCGCTTTTTACGTCCGTTTTTCCATGCTAGCATGGGTTGGACGGAGAGAGAATTATTGAGGCAGAATTTTGACGGTCGGATGCTCTTCCTGTCACCAACATCAATATGAATAATAATAATAATAGTTTATATTTTTGTTTATTTCACACCTGTACACACAGAGTTGAGAAATATGCATGACACCTCCCCTACCCTAATGAGTTAGATACAGAGCTTAACTAATTTATCTTCATGTTTTCACTAGTTGCAATTCTTTATGACATTGCAAACCTTCGGAAACTGATAGAAGGGAGGGAAATCTCTACATGGCAATGTCTTTCAGACATTTTTGTGGCATTGACTATTACAGAATGAGACTTCCCTAAAGCATATTACACAGTTTACTGCATTTTAGTTGAACACCTTACAGCCATTTGAAAGCATTTCATTTTTGTGTGGTGATTTTAGAAAAATAAGTTTGTTACTTTAAGAATTGTAGTGTAAGTAGTAGTAGTCATAATAATACTGAAAGAAAAAAAAAAGACATTGATCAAGGACAAGCCCTGGGTAGGATCTACTTCCATACATTGTGTGTCACTTTTGTATTTCTAGCTGTTTGCATTCATAGTGAATGTTTTTTTCCTTTCCAGCTCATGGTCAGCATAACCAAAGAAACGTTCTAAGTGCATCCGATATTAGTAACACAGGAAATACTACATCTGTTGGTTTCAACAGAACATCTTCATTTCGAAACCGATTTCGAAATGAAGAACTTGAAAAGAAGAAAGAAGAAGAAACGAAAGATCCAAGTAAAGATTCGAAAGGTGCAGCTTAGTTTCATTTGCAATACTTTATTCTTTTTCGTAAGTCCAGTTATAAAGAAGAAATGGTTTTAATACAAGGAAAATGAGCATTGTGACTTACTGTCTTTTAGCTTTTGTGGCTCTATCTACTGTACCATTCCACCACAATGTCACCTTTCGTCAGGCTGGTGCCTTGCTCCATCCACAGAACTTTTCTGTAGTTTGCAGTAGGTTATCTCGTATAAACTCCCAGTTGTTCACTATAAGTTTTATCTCCTCCTCCTTCTTCTTCTTCTTGTCATATGCGTCACAGATGACATTTATAAAAGCTATTTTAATTTACCCTATTGTTGTATCATTTCAATATGCACTGAATTTTACTGTTCTGCAGCAGTGTTCTTAGTAATTCAGAAAGGATGTACATTAGTGTCCTCCAGGTTCCTAAAAAAAGAAAAAAGAAGCACTCATTTCCATTTAACTTACTCCTCTTCTTGCTGGGAAGATCAATCCCAGTAAGCTGTATTGCAGGAAATGTCTTAACTTAAAATATCCACTAATCTGACTTAATATTGTGTACTCTCTCTTTTTATACTGGCCATATAACATCTAAAGCTACTGTTTTACCCTGCTAGGAATATACTATTGTGTCCAGGCTGAAATATCTCTTAAATTGTCCCTGTACACTTACTATATATAGCATGAGCACTGTATAACTTATGAGTTCTTTATTGACTTACTGTGCTAAATTCAAATACTCATTTGAGTGTTGTTTGGGGTGGAATGGACTCTGCCACACTCACTTGTCCAAGATAAACTACATGAAGATAAAGTCTTCAAATAGTGACCCGGCAAGACACTGATGATACTTAGGAAAAAATAATAAAGCACGGCCATCCCTCGCATTCGAGGATGGCCTGGTATCAGTCCATGCTATGCTTTCACTGATGGTTTTAGGTGCCCATGCAGTCATGAGCAGACACAGAAATCCTCTTGGCCCTCCCACCCATAACCCAGCAGAACATCCAGGATGCGACAACTGGAGGAAGAGAGGGCTACACTAGCAGAGCTGCTACTGCTGGTATTCATTTTTAGCTGAGTGGACTGGAGCAGCATGAAATGAAATGTCTTGTTCAAGAACACAGTGCACCGTCCAGTCCGGGAAATAAACTCCCAACCTTACGACCCTTACCCCAAAAGCCTAAACACTATGTGTGATACTCATATAATGCTTGAATTACATTCATAAAGCAGTAAAATACAAAGGCTGGTAGCATTAAGTTATGTAAAATATCATCTATGCATTATTATTTTATGATAGGAGCTTTGTGGATGAACCAGAAGTTTCAATTCGAATTTGGAAAAAGCATCCCTTTATACATAAATCTCATAAATGAAAGTTAAGTCTCTAATCTTTGCTGAATTTCAAAGCTTCACTTCAACATACACCGGTGCTATCATCATATTCATAGAAATTTGTATATTTCTGTCCTAGTATTTATCCCGCTTCAGTGCAGGGTCCACTCTTTTTTTCCCCCTTTATTCCCTTTTTTCCCTTAGAGGTTGCTCCAATTGACGCATTGCTTCGTCTGAGATTGGGAGCTTATCACCATTTGCCAAGTCCTGGAGGCCCCCGCTTCCCACCACAAGGAGGCTGGTGATAGAAGGCAGAGTTTGAAGTCAGAATGCAAAGTGTCAGAATAAATACTGCAAGGCAACTCGTCCAACGTTCTAACAATTCCGCCTATCTACTGCCTTGAACTCCTACTTTATTGACCCCCAAAAGGATGAAAGGCAAAGTTGACCTTGGCAGGATTCGAACTCAGAGAGCTGGAACAAATACCACAAGGTATTCTATCTGATATGTAAAGGTGCGTGGCCTAGTGGTTAGGCTATTGGGTTCACGGTCGTAAGGTTGTGGGTTGCATTTCTCGGTCCAGGAAATGCGTTGTGTCCTTGAGTAAGGCACTTTACTTTATGTTGCTCCAGTCAACTCAGCTGAAAGTGATTACCAGCAGCAGTGGCTGTGAGTTAACTCTGCGATGGACTGGCGTCCCGTCCCATTCAGTGAGGAGTCTTGTACTCTCAGTCACTTAAATGCCACAGAAACTGGGATAAGCTGTTGTCTGATGGGCCTATAGGCTCGGAAAAAAAAGTATTCTATCTGATGCTCTAATGACTGCCAATTCGCTTCCTTGTTGATAGTAATTTGTATATTGATATTTTATTGTATTCTTTGTATACTGTGTAACTTATTTATTTGTCTAATGATGATCTGTTATTTATATACAACAATTGTTCATTTTTGTAATATTTGATTTGTTTCAAAGAAATGCTTGCATGAGCTGAATGATATTTCTTCTCTTTTTCTTTCAAATGTTATTGCAATGTTTGACAAAGTATTGCATTTCTTTCTGTTTTTGCACTTTTTCTGTGTTGTTTTATTTTCTATTTTCCTTCTTTCGTCTTTGCACTCTCTGCGGGACTTATTTTACAACTTTTAGTTGTCGTGAAATATTGTGACCAAGGTTTAATGCGTTATAGTTGTTTGATTGTATTTTCTAAATGACTAATCAATACATACAGCCTCTATCTCCAAATTAATGTGCCTGATAAGCAAACTCCTTCATTAACTACAAACAACAACAACATGTGTTTTAAACCCACTCATTATCAAGGTTTCCTCCTCTCGTCATTCTTATTGTCTCCCCACTTCCAGCAGTTGTACTTAATATGATAAATAATCCACTCCAGATCTTCATACTTCTCCCTGACTATATTTTTCCTCTCAACACCAACATATATAAGTTCAAACTGAATTTCAACTGCAGCAGTTTCATCAAGTTATCCTTATCCCCCCCCCCACTCTAGGGGTGTCTGGAAGAGCTTAGAGCACTGCCTTTTCTCAATAGACTAACTCTGACCAAAATAAAAGATGCACAAAATGCAGTAAGGAGTTGATTCTGTTGTGAATCCCATAATGAGAGAGTTGACTCCTGAACAGACTAAACTGTTTATGGACTATTAATTTCTCAAAATTGTAAAATATATGGTTCATCTCACAATCAATTGAGAAATAATATGGCTGGAAGCTGCTAATTTACCATTGGTGGTTGGAGACTATCTCTTTTAGTCAAAGTCTGATCAGAAGGGATGGGTTTTCACTTGAAGAATAGTTCTAATATAACAATTTATGTTGGAGATAAGAAGTTTGTAAACACAGTGTTGTCTGATGTGCATGTGTACACACACCAACACGCATGCACTCACATTCACATTCTCACATACAGACACACACAAGTTTATTATATATTGATACACCATATATTCACCATAAATTTTATGTCCATTTTCTGTCTTGCATGGGATGTACACTGCTGCAGTACTGTCCCACATCTCAGTCTTATGTTCTTTGGTCTACTATGGTTAATTCTACACAACTTTGATCTTACTTTTCTAGCTCTGGTGGTACTATTCGGTATATTCTTTATGTAAAACTCGCATACAATATAGTGTAGCTTCAGGTTTTAAATTAACATGAGGGAACACCAAATCATGATTTTATGATGTTTATATGTATTTCACTTTATTCCTGAAGCCGAGAAAGAAAAAGATTCAGAGAGAAGAGAATCGTCCGCCTTGAAAGCCCGTCGAGCCAAACGGGAAAGAAGATCAACAGGAGTTATTACCTACAATCTAAAGGTATGTATGTGTGTGTGTGTGTGTGTGTGTGTGTGTGTGTATATACACATGTGTGTGCTGTGCCATGTTCATGGTGAAGTTACTTAGCACTTCCTGGTTCAGTTCATTTCACTGTAAATAGGGTTGATTGGGTTGGTATTGTTCACTCTTGTGTAGCAGCAAGGATACTGTGTAATTGAGTGTTATGTTAGCTTCAAAACTCACCTTTCTCCACAGCCATGGAGAGGGTATCATGAACTTGCCTTTTCCGTGTATTTTAATCTATAATCCTGCAGCTGCTTCATCTTCAGGGTCACCTTTATTGATATAGGTTGTGATGATGGTTAATATGTGTGTATGTGTAATTTTATTGTATGTCTATTTTCATCTTTTAAATACAGTTGTTAGTAGCTGCTACATATATATATGACAAGTTCTGATTTATTTATTTAGAATATTTCCTTTGATTTGATATTAACTCTTTATAAATTTTTATTTTTATTAGTATTATTTTAAAGACTTTTGATTAAATTTTTCCTATTGGAAAGGTGTACTTTTTTCTGCATACCACTAAATGGAAGTTATGGCTTCTTTGTTAGACTTACATATGAGCTCGTATAGCAACAAATTACTACATATTTTGCACTTATATCATATTTCTGTTAAATTTTATTTTTCAAATGTGGAGTATCAGAAACGTTTTAGGTCAATACTTGTAACTGCTGTTCTATAAATATTGAGTATACTCAAGTATACCTATATTCGAAACGTCTATGGTTTTACTGGCGAATGAATTTTAGAGATTAACTCTTAACATCCTGTAGGACACAGTTCCACACAGTATTACATTATTAAATTGATATCAATCATTGAACTATATATTATACAGTAAAAGTGAGATATTTTTGTCTGAAAACACCTCAAGCACCTGTGTATAAATTTCTTACCTGTATATTTCCTAATATATAAGTTGCAACAAAACCCTGTTTTTAGGCAATCTTTTCTCAGTCATTACAGGACTTACAAAAATGTTAACATGATGTTAAGAGTTAAGTGGTGTTTTACAGTGTCAAACTAACACCATTATACAAATTAGCTTACCCACTCATAAGCTGAGCAACATTTTTCTTATTGCTATAAACTGCAGTCTTACAGCAGATATCACTTCAGTTATTCCAGTGCCTATAGTTTTTTGCTGAGAACTTGGGAAATATCTTCCAAGATTCATCCCACAGCAAGACTGTTTGAAATATACTTCAGTTTACTGAATAATTTTAGGTGTCGTGTAGTGTTTGGTGTAAAGAGAATTGTCATGTAGTTTCTGATTGCAGATCATTGAGGCAAGGAAACAAAATTAACCCTTTCGTTACCATATTTCCAATGAAATACACTGCCTATAATTTTCAATCAATTTTGAAAACAAATGAAGAATATGGAGGGATTTTAAGTTGGTGTTTAGAATATAACTTAACAAAAAGTTCTTACATAAAATTATAATGGGAGGTTTAAATTTAAATATGAACACTTTAAAACAAATAGTTTCTTATTGAAGAACCAGGTGTGGTTTCAGGTGGGTTGGTATCAAAAGGATTAAAGAATTAGTTAACAATTTTTAGTGAATCAGCTATCTTACTGCATATATCTCTAAATGGAGCTGACTGTGGTTAAAGCAGCAAAACGAAACCACTTTTATCAATTATTTTTATTGGTAACCATAAGTTTTGAATTCACATTTTCTTATGAGTGTTGCTTGGATACATAGCCTCGACCTGGGGGATTTTTCTTCAATATAATTCATTAAGATGAAGTCTTGCTGTGCTGCCCCCTAGATTCATTGGATTGTGAGTCTCATTTTATGTTGTTTTTTGTTTTTTTCCCAGAGTGAAGAGGAGTCCAATTCTGTATCAAAGGAAGAGAATGAGAGTGATGACAGCACAGTAAGTCTTGTTGCTATTTCCGTTCATTGTTATTATTATAGTGAAATAACACTATCTAACATTTGTATGTGTGTGTGTGTGATATTTTAACCAAGAGTTTTTTAAACTGGATTCTGGAAAACATTTTTGTTTCAATGAATGGAACTTATGAGCAAGACGTGGTCCTCCGACCCATCTAGGAGGCCATTAACTCCGAATAAGAACTGACTTGGACTGTGATGACCCGTCCAACCCATGCCAGCATGGAAAGTGGACAAAAAATGATAATGATAATTTACATTGTTGAAATATAAGATATTAACATTTTTACATTTCTCAGTAATTGATGTTTAATTAGACAAATGAAAAAAAGACATATCGGTGCTTAAATCATTGGCTTATCACATCAGCTTCATTGCTGCTGCTATTTTTACAAAATAACTGAAAGGAATGTTTTACATATTTTACTTCAGACATAACACTGTCATATCAAATTGTCATCTTCCCTTTGAATTTCTTCATTTCATACACTCTTTTTTCAGATATTTTGTTCCCTATTTTCTCATAGCTTAGGGTATCCAAATTAGAGCGTATTTTTCGTTTCTGTGTAATGTGGCATCTTTCCTGAGATTGAAGAAACATTATAATCTTTGATTTCATTTTAGAGTTAATTTAGAGTTCTTGCATAAGAATACGAGAGTGATTCTTAGCGTAAACTGCTCCAACTTCTTGATATATCAATGAGCCAACGTGAGAGCCTCTATGTGGTTGCTTAACCTGTTAAAAATGGCAGCCATATCTTCTTCAAATCACACCCTACTGTCTTACAAAATGAAGAACACATAGTCCTAGATACACTGTCTAAAATATGGGATGGTCATGGCTGGAGCACCTTGATTATTCTGCTTGATCTAGGCTGACCTGGTGCCAAACAACAACAACCTGCTACGTCAGTCTTCAGACAGATCCCTGGTTCTATTTCTGTGTATTATACACTCATGCAAACTAAATGGTCATGGTGAGAAAGTTAACCGTTTGGTAATGTTTCCCTCCCCTGCGAATAATGATCAAGTTTCTGTTCACAACCACTAGAAATTATCTTCCAGAAAAGAAAAGAAAAAAATTGCTCTATTTATCCCTATTCTAAAGCTTTTGGCATTTCTTTACTAGGTTGGTCTCATAGAATTGCCTTTCTTATGAAAGTTTCATTAAATTTCTCCATAATAAAAACCACTCAGATTTGTAAGTGAAACTGGTGCCAATTTCTTCTTGATTGACTCTACTTTGCTTAACAGCCCCCAGACACTGGAATGGTTTACTCTCATGACAGTTCAGTCAGCGAATCCCTATTTTAATCTTTAGTTACCATACCCCCGGTTTCATTATTAAACTTTTTTTAAGTATTTGATGTTATGAGAGGAGATTTTGATAAGTAATAATGCCAGCTTCCTTGATGACTTTTGTAAAATAATATGTGAAGTCTTACAAAACAATGGTTGTGATGTTAACTATTTTTAAATCCTATAATTATTGAACAGAAAATACCTAAAAATGGCGTTTTTTTGCAACGTATTTATTATGAAATTAGCAGATAAGAAACACCGGTGCTTGAGGTGTTTTCACACTAAAGTATTTCCCTTTCACCACATATATATAGTTGAATGATACGCATTAACTTGATGATGTGGTGCCGTGTGGAACTATGTCCTACATGACGTTAAGAGTTAAGCAGCCAAAATACTGACCGCATGATCCTGAGTTCAAGCTTTCCTGCTGTTATTGTATTATCCCCTTGAGCAAGAAACATGACTCTGTTTGTTGCAGTTTGCATGGCTGACAATGGGTTCTGTTCCTACTTAATGTTTGAACAGCAGGGAGGGTATTTAGCAAAGAAAAGGAAAAAAATATTTTAGCAATCTGCACATGGGTACAAGCAAAGCTGTCTTGTTAAGAAGTTCGCTTTACAACCTGGATTCGATCCCACTACGCAATACTTCGGGCAAGTGTCTTCCACTATAGCCTTGGGTGGACAAATGCTTTGTGAATGAAATTTGGTAGATGGAAACTGTGCAGAAGCCCGTCATAAATGTGTGTGTGTATCATCATCATCATCATCATCATCATCGTTTTACGTCCGTTTTCCATGCTGGCATGGGTTGGACGGGTGATTTCGG
>JAOPJM010001291.1:36299983-36310388 GCA_027124095.1 Muusoctopus leioderma
AGTGTTTAGTTTCATCCCATTGGTTTTACATTGAAATTTCACTGGGATTGACTTTGTATTAATGCTAAAGTAAGAAATATTTTTTAAGAGAAATATTGTTTTCGTAAAATCAGTTTCCTATACACACAACTATATAAAGTAAAAGGAAATTTGTAAAAGAGCCCTGTAACAATTAACATCAGCTTTAACATTGAGTTGTGGTCTATTCAGTATTTTTTGTTTCTCTTGTTGGTTTATACAGGTCCTCATTGGAATTCATGTTTTTTTATTTTCATTTTGATATTATTACAGCCAAAACATTTTCTCTTGATGGTTTATTACATTTAATTAGGCTCTGATCATCATAGTTTTAACTTGAGTTTGTTTCCATTCTGGTATGGATTGCACAAGCATTATCACCAGTTGCTTTGGTCTTTCATTATCTCTTCTTTTGTTTGTGAGATGAGAAAAAAAATTAGATTGAAAGATAAAACATAGCATTAGCACAATTCTCAGAAAATTTCTGGCAGGAGTTGTGACGAGAATGATTGTGCTGTGACAAATATTAGATATGAAGACATATTAGATATGCAGAAAATTTAACAAAAGGCCTTGAAGTTAATCTCCTTGTATACAACACGTGTCTATTCGTCTCCATTCTAACATCTCAACTATTTCACCAGACCTACCTTTTATGACATCAACAAAGACAAGCCTGAAATTAAGAACCTAAAAAGAAGAAAGTTTTTGTTTGTTTTTTCTTTTGTTCGGTTTATTTGTTTTTGTTTTTTATTTTGTTGCTATTGTTTCACTTCAGTTCATCCTTGATCCAGCAAATCTATGATCAAAGATGCTACAGCCATGACCATTCTATCTTATTTTCAACCATAGTGTTTCTAGGACTACGTTATCCAATATGTCCTTTGTTTTTTTATAATGTAATGTGGTTTGAGGGAGATTTTACTATTGTTTCTAGCAGGTCAAGGGACCACATGGAGCGATTGTTTGATGATAGTTCAATGATGCTCAGGCATGACCCAAAATGTGTGATACATGTCAGTGTTGTTATTACAGTTTGTGTTACAATTCAATATGTTGTGATTCAGGATTGGGTTGGATTTTACAACTAAATACCTTTCTTTAACTGGATGTATTTATAGTGCTGCAAACACTAGAGAGGTTGTCTTGCCGGATTAGGGGCTCTCACTACATTGTATTGGTTTTAATTCAGAGTGACTGTTCTATAAGATTGGTTGCTTTCACCACAGCTTGTGCATTACAATAAAAACTTTTTTACCTTGATGTGTTTCTTCAGAGTGTTCTGGATGGGTCACTTTTACTATGGCTAAAGAATGCACAGCTGTTTTGGGTCAGAAAAGGAAGTGGGGGAGGCCCTAACATGTTGAGTAAGTTTTGTAAGTTTTGTTAGTTCCTTAGTTGCAAAGTCAGCAATGGGTTTAAGTTTATGAATATCGATGCACGCATATAAATTTAGCAAAAATACTGACAACAGATTTAGCAAAAGAGATTTGTTCTGACTAGTTCTGTGTGAAATATTTGAAGAAGGAAAAAAAAAAACCTCATTAATTACGCCAAGATAAATAAAAGACTAACCTGACAATTTATTTGAATTTTTTTCTCCGGTTTTCAACATTGATAATTTCATGAAATTTAGACATATTGACTATTTTAGTTTTTATTTAAAAGTAGCTACTAATATGTATTAGACAACAGTTCATAAAATGTTAAACTTGGTAGATGAAATGCACATCAAATGTAGTTATGACATGTCAGAAAAATATTGTTTAACTTCTTTCTCGCATTTCAGACTGAGTCTTTGTTTGTTGTTAAATAAATTTTTTTTTTTTTCACATTTTGATATTGTCTTGTTAGTTAGAGAAAGTATTTTGTCTCAGTGATACTTTCAAAAAAAACTTAACTTAATAAAACACTTTTCTATCAAATTCAGTCATGTATTTAGTTGCTGGGATTTGCAGAAATTAATTGGTCTGTTTGAAAGTAATAATGAACATTTAGAAAATGAAGTAGATTGCCCCCCCCCCCCACCTCCCCATTATATATTTATTTAGTTTCTGCTAACTGTCTCCACCTTTCCATTAATACTTAGGTTAGTTGTAAATTCTATGCATTAATGGTGTATATTACAGTCTTTTCTGTAGATCTGTTTGAGTACAATTTCTAAAGCAGCAGCATTTTTTTCCCCCTTTTCTTTTCATGACAGCATTCAATATAATGATTCTCAAGTGTTTCCTAATTGTATATTTTTTTTTATTTATTATATTTTCTTTATTTGATATGTATAGATAAAAGAAAATATTTAATTAAATCTGTTAGTCTGTGTAAGTTGATCAATTACCATGTAAATGCCACGAGTTACTCTGAACAAAACAATCTCATATCCCAACTTAACTATTGATTCTACAGTATCTAATTTTCTTTGTTATAAATGGTAATTTTGTTTTCCCTTTTTTTTTTTACCTAGCTTCATTTCATTTGTCCATAATTTTTTCATATCTCAGTATATTATCCATCTCGATCATTACTCTTATCATGTTTCCATCTTCATCTTCTCTACATTAGATCAAAATGTTCAATTGTCCTTGTCTTTTGTTCTGTAACCACCTTCAATTAACTGATTAATCTTGGGTATAATCTGATTAATCTTGGGTATAATCTGATTAATCTTGGGTATAATCTGATTAATCTTGGGTATAATCTGTACAAGGATTTTTATCTTAGTTTCTTTAAAAATAAATTGCAAATCTCTGCTACAACCATTCTTTGTTTAAGTTTATCACAAATATATGTATGGTTATTTCAACCCAGCATGGCAACAGCCAGCCAACTAACAAGAACTAGTAAAAGATTATATATCAATTCTTGAAATGTTTTGAAAAACATTTTATTTGGTTTAAGGTTGTACATTTTTTTTATATATATAATTCTTAGTACATTTAGTCAAACAAATTACTTTGTCGGGGAGGTGGTTTCTTTTTATGCATAAGTGATACACTAAATATTTCCAAAACGTTTCTTGGGTGGTTAGTCAGGAAAAGGAAATGAAATTATTATTCTGTTGATATTAAAAACTATTTCTCATTTAAAATAAAAAATAAAGCTAATCACCTTTTCATGTCAACTCTAGAATGTCTTCTTTTGTCTTGACTATCGAAACTTCTGTTAAAATTAACAGAGTTGTGGACATTGCTTTCCTTTGCATGGGTAGTCAAAACCTATTTTGTCTGGAGTGAATCCTATAGTCTTTCATAATAATGCTCCTGACCACTTCATACAAATTTTATTTTAATTGCTCTAAATAATTAGCACGATGTTTGCATGGTAGCTGTCTGATAACCTTGCCTCAGAAGCCTGAAGATAGGCCATTCTAATTTCTAACTTCATTAGTCAACCATGAAGCCAATGCAGTGTAAGTTTTCCAAATAAATATAATTATTCCTTGGTCTTCAAGCTTCTGAGTGCACAGTGTGAATTTAATCCAAAGATAAACAATTAACTGGCTCCGTTTGTATTTAATACATTTAATATTCACAACAAATGTATTTCTGTTCAATAACTGCCCTTTTTAAATTCAATCCTCTATTTTTCTGACAATTAGGATGAGAATTTAGTGCAGAAGACAAAAAGCTGGATTGGATGCTTTACAGTATCTAATTGGGTTCCTTGTGGCTCTGAGTTTAAATTCTACGAATATCAAATTTGCCTTTCATCCTATCTGAGTAGTTACAATAAGGTACTAGAGTTAAATTAAATCCTATAGCTGTTCCACACTTTGGGTGGGGTGGGGTGGAAACAGATCTTGTGTCTGTCTAAGGTAGAAAATATCTATATTTATTCTGATTATCCAAATTATAATGATAATTGAAGCATGAAATTAAGATTCCCCCCCCCCCCCTGACCTAGTGTTTATCCCACTTTGTGCAAAGTCTGCTCACGTTTTGTTGATGTGACCAAGATGTTGCTCCAATTGACACATCGCTCTGACTGACATGTGAGGCCTATCACCATTAACTGGGTCCTGAATGACCCATTTCTCACCACAAGGAGGTTGGTGACAGGAAGTGGAATTTGAACTCAGAATGTAAAGAGTCAGAGCAGATATCACAAAACATCTCCTCTCACACACTAACAATTCTGCCAATCTACTGCCTTCGATTAGTACTTTAGTTATAGCCCCCAAAAGGATGAAAGGCAAAGTTGACCTCAGTGGGATTTGAACTCAGAGTGCAGAGAGCCAAAATACTGCTAGGCATTCTATCCAACACTAACGACCCTGCCAATTTGCCACTTTGAAATTGTTTTCTTTAAAAAAAATATATTACAAAGAATTTTATTTTAACGACCTGTATGAAGCTCATTAAGTAATTACAAAGCCTGTTATTCAAGCAACTCTTTACCTCAACTAGCGTGTGGTAATTTTACTGATATGAATAAATTATCTCTAATTTCCAATATTGAAATGTATATAAATCAATAGTAGCTCTGAGTTTTACCAACATCAATGATTTCTTATTACTTTAAATAACCTATCCCGTTTATGTAGTCTACTGGTATGATAAACTTTTACTATCTGGTAATTATATTTAACATACTAGCTTGTCAGAATTTGAATGTAGTATCTGAAATGCATATTGTTCAAATTCCTTTAAAATAATTAAAAAGATTTGTAAATGATTTAATTAGAGCAAAACTATTTTATTACATACTTATTGAATGAAAACACTGAGTTTTTTTGTTTTGACTCCTTAACCAGTTTCTCCACAAAAATTCTCGACAAACTGCTTGTGTAATGTATCTTTAAATAACTTCTTGCTCAAGTCAGTAAAGGTGTTCAGTTTTATATTGTTCACTGATCAAGTGGTTCTGCAAAGTTACTGATTTGCTTGAGTTGCTGCTAACAGGAAACCCTGAAACACATCAGCGTTTGTACAACAAATGTTCAAGAATTCACTAAGTTCAAACAAATATTGTTGTACAAATAATAGCTTTGGCTATTATATACACAACAATGATTTTATAGAATGAATTAAATAGATATTTTGTGGTTGACCTAACAGAAATGTTAATTTTAAGAGTTATAACTTGTATCTTCAATGTTATATGTCACATTGACTTGTTGAACAAACAATATCTCATACATTAATAGCATTAAATTTATTAGTTTTATGTTCAGTATATTTTACTGTTTCATATATATATTCATGTTAGTGGTAATGATTGAAAGAAAAGTACTCGATGCTAGAAGTAGAGTATAGATAATGTAATCCTTTCAGCTGAAACCAGTTGGTTGAAATTAAGTTTCCATACATGCTGCGGCACCCGTTTCTTCAGTCAGCCATTTTGGATTGAAAACATACGACCCCAACTGACGGAATTATATATATATATATATATGCAATGGTGGTGCCCCAGCATGGCCACAGTTCACGGGCTGAAACTGGTAAAAGAGTATACGCATACCACATATAATACATACTACACGCCTACTTCTGATAAAAATGAAATAGAACACTTGCAAAATTCTTGATTTTTATCAGGAAAATTTACAATAATTCACTTATTATAACTTAATCATTATAGTTATGTTTTATGTTTCAGAATGAGAAAAATTGTTACTTAAAGTCAGCAGCCATGATAATGAGGCTGCTATCATTTGTTATTGAGGTGGTCTGAATGAGAGCCATATAGAAATGGGTCTTTTGCTCATTTGTCCAGATTGTGGTGCTTATGCAGAAATCACTGTTGCTGTCATGCTGCCTATGGCTAGTCTAAGATTAATCATTCTGTCACATACTCTGGCTACTTATATTTATCCATTTCTCTACCTACAATATACCTACTCCACCCACCCCCACCACTGTTACCCACCCAGAACTTGCCCATGAGGAATCTTGCTGAGGGTCCCCTCTCTCTGTCTTACCTCTTGTACACTGCATACATCAACTCGCTCCTACTCCAGCATCTCTATAATCTCCCCAGCCCTACCTTTCATCATGCCAGTGTTGATGGTGGCAGCCTTGAAGTTTTGTACCTGACAGGAAGAGGGGTGATTCCGGTGGTGGGTGGGTTGTTGTTTGGTATCTGTTTTCTGCATTTGTAAGAAAGAGACTTTGTGCAATCATTTGATGCCGGTCAGTGGGTGGGGGGAGGTGATGTCATAAAAATCTGAAAATATGAAATGAACATTTTAAGAAAGATTTCTTAAAACTGATAAGATTTGGATGTGATTATATAAAGGTGTGTGTGTTTCACCAGCCAATGTATTGATTTGATCATTCATTCTATGCAATGAAACTATCTTTCACCACAAGAATATTTTTTTGTTGCTACAGCAGAAAGCAGTACATAAAAATATTGAGATATGTATCCTGTGACCGGAGACTAGAGATCTGGTCCGAATGCTTGCAACAGAGTAGACTCTGCTGCAGACATCCAACAGCCAGGTGGTGGTGGTGGTGGTGGTGGTGGTGTTAAACTGGGTGAGGTATTAGGTCTTTCACCTACGAACAGGTACAGTCAATCTGGCTGGCTTTCTCACAGTTTCTGTTTACTCAATTTCACTCATAAGGCTTGGATTGACTCGAGGCTATGGTAGAATACACTTGCTCAAGGTGCCATGCAGAGGGATCGAACTTGGAATACAGTACTTGGAAAACAAACTCCTGAAGTACAAGGCCATGCAGGTAACCCAAAAGATGGTACAAGGATGAAATTTTAGAAAAATCATCTGCATCGTAGTATACAACACTTTACTCAATCCAGACTGGCAGTATAGATGATAATGCACCTGCTCATCCTGCTCATCCTGCTCATTCTGCTCATTCTGCTCATTCTGCCAAATTACTCAATTTTTCCACGATTATATAATTGATACTTTGGTTTGGCTTGAATATTTTTTTAGGTAGGCCTAATATGTAGCTTGTGCAGGCACGTGGCCTAGTGGTTATGTGGTTGGACTCCTGATCGTAAGGTCGTGGGTTCAATTCCCAGACCAGGCAGTGCATTGTGTCCTTGAGCAAGGCACTTTATTTTCACGTTGCTCCAGTCTACTCAGCTGAAAATGAGTATCAGCAGCAGTAGCTGGGGAGGGTTAACCTTGCAATGGACTGGCAGCCCATTCAGGGGTGAGTTTTGCACTGTCAGTCACTTAATGCCGTGGGAACCAGGATAAGTTCTGGTCTAATGGGCCCATGTGCCCAAGAAGGACTAAAATATGTAGCTTGATTTCACACAACCATTCGAGTTTTGAGTGATTTTAGAGGCGTTTACTTAGTTTTTTTATGGAGATGTTCAGGGTGAGCATCATCAGCATTAGTCTGTCATATGGAACGGCTTGCAAAGCACATGTACACTGCCCCTCCTTACCCTGACTAACCTATGAAAACATTTTTTTATTTTATTTATGGCGGACCATGAAGTATAATCTCAATTCAAAATCTTTAAAAAGCTAGAAATCTTTATTTGTGTTAACTCAGTTTAAAATTAGAGCTTCCACTCTTCAACAAGCTTACTGAAAAGAATTTTCAGTAATGCCAACAACTTTTCTGGTTATGGATATAATTTGAATTCATTAGAAATCCTTTTCAGCTCACTTACATGAAGTATGTTCTTCATGCAGATGGTACCCCTGGGAAATGTTTCAGTGTCATTATTTTAAATTGCCTCGCACAAAGACTATATACTCTTCATTCTGTGGTCTGGTGGGTATGTGTTAGATTATGCTTCGCTGAGGAGATCTAACAAGTCCAGAGTTGTCACCATAACTACCAAAGATCAGGCCTGCTCTCTTCTGCATATCTCCATTTCATTTTTAGTCAATTTAAACTTCAGAGTTCTCTCCTTTGCCTCTTTTGAGAAGAATTTTCCTTAACGTGAATGACTTTTCTTCTCACTACATTGTTAGCCTGCACTAAACTTACTGATAGTATAATTGACAGGCTTTTTTTAAAAAATCATTATCATAATAAATATATCTTATTGATAATCATAAATTATATTCTATTTCTAAATTCAATAAATTCTTTTTTAATAAACTTTTTTGTTTTAAATTAAGAATTTTGCAAGTGCCTACATATTTGTATAGGTATATATAGATACACATATATACATACTTACCCACATGGAACTTTAGGCAAGTAATTTATTTTGCTACTCTTGATGTTATATAATATAAGTTATATGACTTCCCTTTTGAAGTGCTTCCACTTCCATGTAATAATAAGGTGTTTGCCAGTAGATCACACTCTCCCCGTGTGGAGCCTGATGTTTTCTTATTTGTTTATCCTTGCTTTGTGTATATTTTTTTCTTCTCCTCTCTTGTTTGTTTTGCCTTCCCTTGTTACAGCTTGTTTATTCTTTCCAGCAACATGAAAAGTTAAAAGTGGAGAACGCAAAAGTTAAGGAAGAAAATCGAGCTTTGGCTCGGGTCATCTCCAAACTCTCCAGATAGGTAAATTCAGTGTGTCTCGAGATAACATCAAACAACCTTTCCAGTTGATTGTGAAACCCAGCATGATAACCAGTTCTTATTATTAAATGGATCTCTTCAGTTTCAGTCTTTAGTACAACTGACAACCAGCATGGTACTTTGACTCACGCTTAGTGTTCATTGTTTGGTTTATCTCTCTGGACCATAACGATATTCTTTTAGAATGTCCCAGCTATACTTAACAGCTTCCATGATTCTCAGATTGCTCTGTGTCTCTTTTCTATTTATAACTCTCAGGTGCATTTGCACCAACACATCATTATCATCATCATCATCATCATCATCATTTCTTTTATCTTTGTATCAATTTATATTTGGGTATATTTATAGCATTCTGCGTTGTTATAAGTTTTTCCCTCACTATCAGTAATAAAGTGGGTGTGGAGCCCAACAAAAATCTTAATTACTTTCTAACATTGCAGTATTGATATCTATAATTACATCTTGGTCTTCAAATTACAAAAATAAAGTCGAACTCATTTTGATGGATGTCTTAAATAACTGGTTATATATTAAAATATATTTCACATGCTATATAGATATGAATAGAAATCAAAATCCTCAATGTTTACAACAGCCCTACTCTCTTAATGACAATACTCTATTTTGTCTTTGCTTGGAGATTGCTACTCATGTCAGTCTCCAGAATTTCATTCTAATTCATCTTATTTTAATATATTCAAACACAGAAATATTCACTTTTTGTATGCGAGAGGTTTTCAGGTATTTTGTAAATAAAGATTTAAATAAAAACATTCTTTCGTTAGCTTATTATTATTATTATTGTGGATTGGCAGAACTGTTAAAGCGTTGGGCAAAAGGCTTTGTGGTATTTGTTCCAACTCTTTATGTACTGAGTTCAAATCCTGCCTTGGTCTGCTTTGCCTTTCATCCTTCCAGGGTTGATAAACAAAGTACCAGTCAAGTACTGGGGTCAATTTAATTGACTTACCGCTCCCCACAAAATAATTTCTGGCTTTGTGCCAATGTTAGAAACAATTGTTGTTGTTGTTGTTGTTGCAGAACAGTGGATTGACAATTGGCAAAGCAGCGGACAAAATGTCTGATGGTATTTAGTCAAGCCACTTCACGTTCTGAGTTCAAATCCTACCAAGGTTGACTTTGTTTTTCATTCCTCTGGGCTCAATAATATAAGTACCAGTTAAGTACTGAAACCGATGTAATCAACTATTCCTGGTCCAAAAATGCGTGCTTTGTGCCAATATTAGAAATCCTGTCCATAAAAAAAGTACCAGTCAAGTACTGGGGTCGATATAATCAACTTACCCCTCTCCCCCAAATTTCTGACCGTGTGTCAATGTAAGAAATTATTATAATTTTTATTATTATCATTATTATTATCATTATTGTTATTATTATAGTGTTGGTGCCACGATAAATGCACCCAGTATGCTCTGTAAAGTGGTTGGTGACAGGAAGAGCATCCAGCCATAGAAACCAAGCCAAATTAGACATACAAGCAAGACGTGGCTTCCAGACCTGTCTTGGAGAGTGGTGACTCCAAACATGAACTGACTCTGTCCAAAATCACCCGTCCAACTCATGCCAGCATGGAAAATGGATGTAAAACGACGATGATGATATAGGGTAGTGGATTGGCAGAATCATTAGTGTCAGGCAAAATGCCTTGCAGTATTTGTTCTAGCTCTTTACGTTCTGAGTTCGAATCCCACCTTGGTCAACTTTGCTTTTCATCCTTTTGTGGTTGATAAACAAAGTACCAGTCAAGTACTGGGGTCAATTTAATCGATTTACCCCTCCCCAAAAATGTCTGCCCTTGTGCCTATGTTAGAAATAAATATTATCATTACACTGGACAACAACATATTTGCTACTGGAGATGTGTAAAGCGATTAAGACTAATTTGGGTACGCTGAT
>JAOPJM010001291.1:36337074-36347074 GCA_027124095.1 Muusoctopus leioderma
CTCAGAGCGCAGTGAGACAGAAAGAATACCGTAAGGTATTCTGTCTGACACGCTAACGACTCTGCCAATTCGCCGCCAATAATAATAATAATAATAATAATATCTATTTCAGAATTGCTTTATCTGTTTGGTCTGAACAATTACCAAATTCCAGACACCAACAAAGAATAACAGAGATGAAGTGCCACTAGCTATATTGTTTGACTCTTCAGCTTTGCTATGCCTTTTTCATATCTCAAGTTAAAATACTCAACATGGCGAGGAATTTCTGTTATTATTGGTGGCATAATTGTGCATTTGGCTCTGGGAAGCAGCTACATTATCGGTAAGTATGGTAAATGTTTTTGATCAGTGACATTCAAGCCGTAACTTCCCACCATTTTCAGACATAATGTATCTAGGACTACATTATCTAATGTGTTCTTTTTTTTTAAGATGGTTGGATGTAATTTTATGGAGATTTGGCTGCTATTTCTAGCAGTTCGGGCAACCATGTAGAAGCTTCTTTGCTGGCTTGATAAATATTATCGCTATTGTGTAGCTTCAGGTTAGCTCTGATCAAGCAGACTTAATAAAGGTTGTTGCTGTTATTATTTCTCTTTTTGTGGTGCAGGCATGGCCAAATGTTTAGAAGTTTGCCTCACAATCATGAAGTCTCCGGTTCAATCCCACTGTATGGCTCCTTGGAGAAGTGTCTTCTACCATAGCCTCAATTTGGCACAAGCCTTGTGAAGGAAATTGGTTTGATGGAGACTATGTGGAAGTTCATCGAATGGACTGTACCTGTAATTCAAAGTAGGTCCAGCCTTGTCGAGGACAGATTTCAAAACTAACGATATACTTGTTAATTCCACTGTGACACTGAGTCTGACTGGAGATTATGCTAAGAGTACATGTGGAATACTCAGCCACTTGCACTATAATACAATAAGTAGGTAGTTCCATTGATTGTATAATAGGAATACTTTTCATTGAAACTGACTTAGTATTATTGGGGATAATCATGGTGTCATGCTAATATCTCTTCACTGTATTTTCAGGAAATTTTTCCACATATTTCATCTCATATATGCGCATGCGAAATATCTCACCAGACATTCAATATACTGATACCATCTGGATTTCATCAGTTGGTACCGTTGCTGCTGGTTTCACTATGTTCTTGTCAGGTATCTTGGAGAAGCGGTTTGGTTCCAGAATCACCATACTATTATCAGGATGGCTTATGAGGTAACAACATAATTTATATCTTTTTCTTTTCTTTGTTTAAAATTATTTTACAGAATTTGCTTATGTAAATGCATAGGTGACGGCTTTCACTTTAACCTTTTGTTTATTCTTTTTATTTTTTTCTCATCATTTTCAGATAAGTTTTTTGGTTCAAAATTTTGAATTGAAATAAAGGTGGTTTTCAGGAGAAATGAACTGAAAAAAAAAATTGTAAAATTTAATTTTAACTTCAATTAAAATTGAATTCAAACTGAAATTCACTTAAAAGAAGGATTAAATTTCAAATTTGAAAGATTAAATGTTACTTTTCTTAAGTTTTAGTTAAAGTGTAAATTTCAATTTCAAATCAAGCCCACCCACCACAATTTTTTTATGAATACATCTCAACAAGCATACCAAATTTATTTTAGATTTGATTTTTAAAAAAATCTAAATTTAGCTTAAGAACTGATCTAGAATTGAATGTAGACTTGAAAAAAATAAATGAGTCTCACTACTATCTCTCTCCACTTCCTGCCTCCCTTGCCACTTTGTGAGGGTTCCTTCCTGCTGTTTCATCACTTCCTCTCTGGCTGACCACCACCCTTTTGGTTCTGACCAGCGGCTTGCTCGGACATCTTGTTCTCTCTCCTATCTATCATTTCCCTGTCTCTACTAATTTCCTCGCCTTTTTCAGTCGTAAGACTTGATTCTGCCCTTCAGCGTTATTCTGTTAAACTGTTTTGTATAACCCAACCGAAAGGTAACCCAACAACCCCTGTCTATTAATGTATTCCATCTCCATTCTTGTTGTTATGTCTGGTTTCGGCTCTACCTTTCGTGCTTCCAAACAACGTTTTTTCAATGTTGTTGATATGGCTGGGTACCCATACAGTACCACTGAACATATCAAAACTGTGATAATCAGTAGCGGCTGATAACGGATAAAACATGAAGGTAGTTTTTGTTTTGTTTTGTATGTTTCGAAATGTATATTCTTGCTAATTTTATTTATATAATGCCATGCAGATTTGTCTATATATATATATGTATGTATATATATATATATATATATATATATATATATATATACACACACACATATATGTATATATATGTACAAACATATATGACAGGCTTCTATACAGTTTCTGTCTACCAATTTCACTCACCAGGCATTGGTTGGCCCGAGACTATAGTAGAAGACACTTGCCCAAGGTGCCATGCAGTGGGAGAAAACCTAGGACCACGTGGTTACGAAGCAAACTTCTTAACCACACAGCCATGCCTACGCCTCTATTATTAATAGATATTTCAGTTAATGGGTTAAACTTTATATTCTTTTCTTTGTGCTTTCTTTTTTTTTCTCCCTGCTATATTTATTTTTTATTTATTTTATTTTTCTTTTTGATTTGATTTTTTTGTTTATTCATTTTGTTTCTTTTCTATTTCTTCTCCTTTTCCAATTCTTCTTTGTGTCCTTTCTTCTTCTTCGGCTTCTTTTTTTTTTTTTTCCTTCTTTGCCTTTCTTCTTCTTTGTCTTCTTTCTTCGTTTTCATCAGCCTTCTTCGTTTTTGTTATCTTTTTTCATTTTCCTTTTCATCCTCCTGTTTTGTCTTCCCTTTTCTCATTCCCTTTTTCTTCCCCCTTTTTCTCTTCATGCTGCCTCTCTTTTACCACCTTCTCCATCCTCTATGCATCTCTCTCACTCCCCTCTCCTCAATACCTCTATATTTTCAGTGTTACTATAACAATGCTATTGACCATCTTATCATTCCATTACAGTTGCGGCATGGCACTGACATATTTTAGCATCCAGAAGTCCTTTGTAATGGTCATCTTCTCCTATAGTCTTCTCTATGGAATTGGTAACTCTATAGCCTACCCTGTCAGTATTAACTGTGTCATGAAGGTAAGACTTCCCTTGTCTTGATTTTTCATTTCCTTCAATTTTACTTCATATTATTTTTTTTCCTGTAGCTTTTCAGGCACAAATTCTCCTGTTTCTTTCTTTCTTTCTTTCCTTTTGTATTTGATACATTCTTTTATCATGACTTGCTTCAAGAAAGAAGAGACAAAATGTCTAAAATGGACTACTAGTTATATGGATATAGTATTGGACTACTATTTATGTAGGCAAACATAGTATTGGACTACTAGTATAATGGACATTGGACTAGTTATATGGAATAGTATTGGAATACGAGTATTATGGTCATTAGACTAGTTATGTTGGAAAATATAGTATTGGATTACTAGTTATGTGATATGGGTAAATATACTATTGGACTACTAGTTATATGGGTAAATATACTATTGGACTACTAGTTATGTGGGTAAATATAGTATTGGACTACTTAGTATATGGGTAAATATAGTATTGGACTATTAGTTATATGGATTTTGAGTTCAAATCCACTATAGACATTTAGTTGTGTATTTGGATAATACAAATGCACTATGTTCTTAAAGTACAAGTTCCATGTGTCTTCAGTTCAAATGTAGAACATTTATATTTTTATGGCTTAGTCAGGGGAGACTGGTGGCAGGAAGGGAGAAAGTTATCCTCAGACTGGAGACCTGGTCCGAGTGCTTGTTACAGAGGGGACACTGCTAAAGACACACATGGACCAGGTGGTGGTGTTAAACTGGGTGACAAATCAAGATCTATTTTGGGGAGTGCATGTAATTCTATATTTTACACACTTCAGTTCACTGCAATTTAAGGAGGAAGAACCACACCACACCCCACCATACACTCAATTCTCATGTGTAATTTCCAGTTTTAAGAATATTCTTCCATACATGTGTGATGACTCCTTACCTCCAACATCCAGGAAGCTTCTATGCAGTCACTAGACCTACTCAATCCAACAGCTAAATATTCACTTGATTAACTCTCTACTGTCTTCAAAATAGCGACCACCTATGATTAAAGACATTCCAACCATGACTTTCTTTTTATCGGTTAGTCAGGAGGGAAGGCAGTGACCATCACCCCTTTTTCAGGGCCTCTGAGACTGGTGGGGGGGAGGGAAGGAGGAAAGTATCCTCAGACCGGAGACCAGGCCTGATTGCTTGCAACAGAGTGGACTCCGCTAAAGGTACACAAGGGCCAGGTGGTGGCAATAAACCACGTAATGCAAAAAGCCAGAACAAATACTGCAAGGCATCCCCTCTGACACTCTAATGATTCCACCAGTCCACCACCCTGGACTGGCACTTTATTTATCTACCTCGAAAGGATGAAAAGCAAAGTTGACCTCTGCAGGATTTGAACTCAGATCACAGTGAGACGGAACGAATACTGACAGGCATTCTATCGGACACTCTTACAACTCTGCCAATTTTTTTTGTTTTTTCAAACAGCTTATCCAATGTGTCTCTCTTTTCTTAAGACAGTATGTATTACAGGATATTTGGCTGCTATTTCTTTAGTAGGCTGAGTGACTATATAAAGATTCTATCATTGGCTTGGCAACAGTGGTGAGTTCATAGAAAGGCTGGAACAACAGACTAAAAGCTTTACTGTTTGTTGGCAAAGGAAAAGAAGTAGAGTCTGAGAAAAGTAGTGTTGGTCTGTTTCATTAAACAGGGTTAATAAAATTTATTTTATTTTCTATCGCAATTTGGTGAACAATAGCGTCATTGGTGAACAGGTTTCCATTAGGCTAATCACTGGTTCATTACCTTTCTGCCAGTGAGAGTTAGAAGGAAGTATCTGTAACTTGATTCAGAACAAATATCTCAAAAGTCTTTGTTCATAAAGCACTGGTTTTTCGGTTCTCTCACTGGTGTTTATATCCTTCGCCGATATACGTGAGTGAAAGATACACATATATATATATAAAAAATGGATCTCCGCCTGAATTCCAGACTATGAGTGTTCAGTTGTTCAATCAACAGAACTACCAGCTCCTTGAATTAGTGTGTAAGTGGCTGTGTATTCCACAGACATGTGTACCCCTAACATAATACTCAGGCCGAATCAGCATGACACAGTGTGACAAGACTGGACCTTTGAATTACAGGTACAATCCATCACACGGGCTTCCACTGAGTTTCCGTCTTCCCAGATTCACTCACAAGCCTTGGGTCGACCCGAGGCTAAGGTAAAGACACTTGCCCAAGATGCCACGCAGTGTGATCAAACCCGGGACCTCGTGACTGCAAATCAAAATTCTTAACCATTCGGCCATATATATATATATATATAATGATTTAAATAAGACGGAGTTATTCAGTACATAAATCTTTATTTTCACCAGTGGGCTACAATCGTTTCATTATTTCTCCGCTGCATCGTTTTAACCCTTGCATTCTAAGGAAATCATGATAATTTCCCCGAATGCATGAATTCTCAATGCATTGCGGATCAAACAAATCTTCAGGTCCGCCTGTGTGTAAAATAATTTACCGACTGATTTCAGTTGGAATATTTGACTATATATGTAGAGATAGATACAGAAATGAATGTATTAATTATACAGAGTAAAAACGATAAATTAAATGAAATACAATAGCTAAAATAAATTAAATTACAATAAAAAATAAGTAAATTGAAATGAAATAAATAAAAATGAAATACATTGATTTGGTGATGGAGGAGATAGTCTATTGTTGATGTTTATATCAAACTAAAGATATGTGTCAGTAAATAAATAAATAGATAAGTAGATAGATAAATAAATAAATAAATTTAACATTCCTTTACTTTAATCTAAAATCCAGAATTGAGAACAACAAGAAATCTAATTTTAAGAAATATGTGGTTGTGAAAATGTCATTCGTCCGTTTTGTGTATGTATTTGTCAATTTCCTCTTTCTCTATGGGGCTCACTATTATTTTGTATAGTGTTGCTGTCTATTCATTCTACACTTAATCTAAAATTAAGCCTCTATATATTCCAGATGTCTCTTTTTAATTTTTAATTACTATACCATATTTGTTTACGGCAATCTAAAAACAAGGCCCTTCATATTCTAGGTGTCCACTGCTGATTACTATACCATATTTGTCTTGTTTACGGCAATTTTTATATATCTCAAATAATTTATATATCTGAAAATAATCATAACGACAATTTTGAGATACGCGTTTGTGTAAGGATGTGGAATACAATACAAACAAATATATAAAAATTACTCATAGATATAATAATAAATTATGGTAAACATACGATATCATAGTATAACAATATATAAAAAACAATATATAAAGAACATTTCACATTATTTGTTAATTTCTAAGTCGGATTTTAAACTTAAAAGGGTGGTGTGTGTATTCAGATTTAACGAGAATAATAGGACTAGATTACCCATCTATTCACCTGTATGTGGTCGCTATATCTCTCCGTTTGTTTCTATATTCGAACTTAAGAAGTGATACTATGAATAGTAGAGAAGTTTTGGGGAAAATATTCCTGTCAGTCATATTATTGTTGAAACTATTTGTGTGTGTATATATTATCATATTAAATATATATATATATATATTAACGTGAGGTAAGCAAACAAAATGTACCTACCTCCTTTGTGGTATATTAAGTATTTATCTTCTGTATAAACTATATAATGTGTGTGTTTGTATATATATATATATATATATATATATGCATGTTTGTGAGAATATTTCCTATTTAAAAAAAAATTTTAATTTATATTTTCTAGTTTTACTATTTCTACTATTTTTACTATTCCGGCGTATGCTGTCTATCTACCTTTTATTCAATTTTATTCGTCTCAATAGCTTAATATATGGTATGCTTTGGAGATAAGTTACGACAATTTTTCAAAAATATTCCTGTGCCGGATAGATTCCAATTACAAACCGGTTGAAGATCTAATATCTGGGGTTCGCGATTGTGTAATATCTAAATAATAGCTGATGCATTCTGATCCTGATAGAACTAAATGTAAAAGCAAATATAATCTATGTTCAAGCTATGTTCAAATAATCTGACTGTGCATTGAGCAGTGGATATATTTCGTACGAGAAACTCTAGAATATACAGTTTAGATCAGTCGATATAAAAGTAGACAAAATAAATAAATAATATAGTGGAAGGTGTTTTGAAATTATTGATTTGTTTTAGATTCTTTAGTTCCCTTGAAACTTTCCAAAATTGCATTTAGACAAGTTAGTTCATTCAATGAGCTTTTAATGTGTTATGAAAGTAATAAAGCAGGTTGAAGACGATATAGAACCTGTGTCTGTATATTTTATATTTTATGACTTAGTCATAGGAAGAAGTCACAATTCATGGTTGCTGCAGTTTGAAGCAATGTTTACTACAGGAGACCTGATCTGAATGTTTGCAACAGAGTACACTCTACTAAAAGTAGAGTGTAGTTGCGTTAAATCGGGTGTTGAATATAGTAAATATACAATTTCAATCAATTTTATTTTACTTATATTTCTTTCATCGCTTAGTCAGCAGGGAAGGCAGTGCCCATCACCCTTTATCGAGACTGGTGGGAGGGAGGAAGTTAACCTCAGAACGGAGATCTGGCCCGAATGCTTGCAACAGAGTGGACTTGGCTAAAGGCACCCATAGTGGTGTTAAACCGGGTGACTACCCCCAAGTAGTCCACGGCGGAATTTGAACTCAGAACGCAAAGGTACGGAACAAATTCTACAAGGCTTCCCATCCGATGCTCTAACGCCCGAGTCCAGTACTTCATTTACCGAAAGGCAAAATTGACCTCGGTGGGATTTGAACTCAGAGCGCCGGAACGAATACTGCAAGTCATTCTGCCCGACTCGCTAACGACTCTACCAATTCACCTCCTATAAAGTCTTATTAAATTAAACATTTTTGTAGATAACATTCCTTATAAAATGTTAAAACCTTACATTCATTCTCCACCAATATAATATCAAATATTTTTCTCTATTGTGACTGGAAAATCAAATAGCTCGAAATATTTAGTTTTAATCCTAAATATTGTGGTAATTAAATATGATACCACTTTACTATCTTTCTTAACAAGTTTTACGTTATCTATTATCTGTTAAGTTTTACTATAAATAACATTTTATTATAAATTTTCTATAAAGTTTTATTATAAATTTACTATAAATTTACAATAATTTTTACTATAAAGTTTTGTTAAGTTCTTTCCTGAAGAAATCCGTTTAATTTTTTAATTGGCGAAGTCCTCAAATGCCAGTTGTTTAAGATATTCTGAAGCAAGTGCTGCTCGGTTATACCGCTGGCCCCTATGGGAAACTGCAACGCTGTTAGTTTTGAAAATACCTGTTTTGCTTGACCTTCTGGAAATAGCAGCCAAATCTCCCCGAAATCACACCCTACTGTCTTAAAAAACGGAAGGACTTATTGGATAATGTACTCTTGGTTACACTATGTCTTGAAAAAAAACGGGATGGTCATGGCTAGAATACCTTTGACCTGGGCTTAAACATCAACAATAATGTGTCGTTTTCCTGTTAACTTCCTATAAGTTACAGAACATGTACTGCTGTCCAACTGGAAGTTTGCAGAGACAAAAGTGTCATCCACTCTTTTAAAAAAACTCTTCGCCTTTTCTTCCAATCTGTGTAGAGGTAGAGTCGACGTTGAAGTCACCGTTGTCCAATTACAGATATTTAAAGAATTAATGTTTTAAATAACTTTTAAAATTCATTTCAACCATAAATTAATACATTGCATAGACATTTCTCATCAATTTCTTATATTGGCTACAAAGTGTTAAGCAATTTTAATGTTGCAAATACAAGCTAAGTAATTCGTAATGCAGTTTTATCAAACCCAAAGAAGAGCTTCCGTTTATTTTTATTTTCTGTCATTCAGAACACGAATTTGATCTTAGCGAGAAAGTATCTAATAAACAAAGTCTTCTACGTTTGTTTATTTCATCTTTTAATCAACTGCAGATGAAAGCTGCAGCTATGAAGACATTGTGATTGTCATGTAAAATTCACCCTCCCACCGATTTAGTGTCTAGTTTCTTCTTGTAAGAACATATGTGAATAATTTAATTGTGAGATAACAGACGAAATACGGATGAGGTGCTAAAATTGATTGACGAGATAGATATTTAAGAAACACAGAAAAACAAAGCTATCTTAAAAATGTTGGATGTTTCATTTACTTAGTGCTAACCAATCGGAACGTATAAAATAACATCTAAAATCTGTACTCAGACATCTGATTACTTAGCAATGCTTTTACGAAGAAAGCTTTCATTTGATTTCATTATTTACTTTTATCAAATTTATCTTATCTTTTTTTTTCTCCTATTTTTAACAGAAGTTTTTATCAAATTCATTACAGTGAAATGCAAGTTCTCGGTTGTTATTAGAAAGTGAATGAACACTACTTCTTCCTTATAAACGAAAGCCTTATTACTAATAAATACTTCTTATTCTTCTTCGTATTATTATCATATTTTCAACAATTTCATGCAAGTTTCTACTGCACCACTAGGTTCACCTCCGTCGTCGTCGTCGTCGTCGTCGTCGTCGTTGTTGTTGTCGTTGTTGTTGTTGTTGTTGTTGTTTAGCCTTAGGTCTACCATGATCAAGCTGACCTATAATAAAGGGTGTTCCAATTGTGGTCATCGTGTTATATTTTCAAACTGTATATCTAACTCTACATTATCAAATCTGTCTTGACTTGTCTTAAACGGTAAGGTGTGATTTGGGAGGGAATTAGGTCAGTCGTCTGTGTAGAGGCCCCTTCGTTGGCTCGTGGGCACCTCTGTGTTCTTGAGATGTGTGTAACATTGTCTTTTCTGGGTGTAGAATTGTGTTTGTATGCTGCATCTG
>JAOPJM010001291.1:36351616-36361695 GCA_027124095.1 Muusoctopus leioderma
ACACACACACACACACACACACACACACACACACACACACACACACACACACACACACACACACACACACACACTCCGGTAGGTTTGGAATTGGATATTTCGTGTAGGGTAGGACGAACAAAGTGTTTCATATACAGGGTATTTCTGGGAGAAAGAAAGAAAAAGATAGAGAGAGAGATAGAGGGAGAGAGGGAGAGAGAGATTTTGTCACTGAGGCTTTACAATATTTACTATTGAAGCTTGTTGAGCCATCACCATTGAGCAAGAAGCAAGTTAAATATCGTGATGCATGTGGTCCAACATTCAACGTTATCAACATCTTCCGTTGGTTGTTATATAATACTAATTATCATTCTGAAAATTTGTAAAACAAAATAATAAAATCGTTAACTATAATATAGTATATGTATTGACAGAATTTATTTCATTTTTATTCTCCTGGTAACAGTTCAAGAAAGATAATGATGGTCAGTATTTACAATGGCATTAGTCTATGGATATATTTCTGCTATCATTGCAAAAATGTTTCTTTTAGGTAATTGTAGAAAAAAACAATTATAAGTTATTCTTGACAATTTCTTGCGTTTTCGCTCATCCTCGTTTGTTGCCACCTTTCCCTTTTCTTCTCTCTCACCAGTACTCTTTGAGTGCATGACTAAGTCAATATATTTACAATGTTAGTTCTAGGAAACCATTTTACATTAAAGTCTTTCTGTAAGCATTTATATCCGGTAACACTCGAAGTATGAGTTTATCACATGACGCAACCATGTCATGTGCATCTTCTACAGTCATGCAAACTGTAGATATGCCATTGATTTCAAGTATTTCATCACCAATGCTTAAAAGCCCTGAAAACATTTTAGCAGGATAGCCATCACTGAATCGTGATACATATATACCTGAAAGACAAAAATATAAAATTGAAAAAATAAAGATACCACAAAACATTAAAAACGTATTTTCAAAATTTGTGAACGTCGCAACTACTCGTATATCTTACTCTAAACATTTTAAGAGTGCGGTCTATGTGAAAAATTGAATACTATTACTATTATATTCTTATATATTGAGGTATTTTATTTATCCTTTTATCCATTCTGTTGGAACACAGTTTCAAGTATTACTGAACATTATATTTCTATTTTCTTTTTGTGTCTATATGCGACATAAACACATTGTTATGCTATATTTCACATTGGTCTTGTAACGGTGTAATACATCGTTATTTTTTTGTATTCACATGACTGCATGAAAACCGAGAAAATTATATCCTTTTCATCTGGTCTGAAGACTTAGGAAAGAAACAACTTAGGACATTAGCAATTATTAGCAATGCGTATTTCATGATTATATTGATCATGGATTTCATTGGTATTTGTTCGCAGTAGAATAGAAGCTTCTTAGTTATGGAGTTTAATAACCAGCTATTACTGGTATCACACTTCTTAAACATAAACTTGAGGGCTTTGATCTAATTTAATCGTGGTCTTCATGTACAACGTTGATTATACAATGTCTATTTTACTGTGTTAATTTTACAGTGATAATCGATTTCTTTGTCCATTTAAACATTTTTATTGGTTTGTTTACTAGGACCTTCTCTACAAAATCCCAGTCGTACTTTTCAGAGACATGAAATACATTCTTTTAGAGTGTATTTCAATAAAGATAGCAACAAATTTTCTCATGGTTTGGTACATAGTTCTTCTGAGCTAGAGCTAGCATGTATTGCTGCTGATTATCTGTGTAACTGTCTTATCACAGGTTTAACGGTTGTTAAGAATTCTCCAGATACTAACATATTTTCTTTTGATATGCTATGTTTTTGTAGTCAGCTCCTATTTGTACAAAAATTGCAAGAACGCCTGCATTAATCTCTTTTAACTATTTCTCAAACTATACATAGAGAAGCGTATTTTATTTCATCTCTATCTTTCCTCCTTTCTAATCGTACAGCGATTACTGGTTTTATTCTCAATCATCGTCCGACATTAGGGGGAAATGTTACATACTTATATAAATATTTCGAATCATTTGTAAGATATAAATATAATCGTTTTCTTTGGGGTTTTAAATTTTGTATCATGCAAATATATTGTTTTCACATGAATCGTAATATAATTCCCGGTATAGAGTAATTGCAGCAACCTCGATTATGTAAGTTGTTAGTTCAGCATTCGTCTTTCAGTGTGAGCATGCATCTATGTTCAATTTATTTAGTCTATCAATGATCGCACCTGCTAATAGTAAATCATTACTGCTTCAAGGTATTGCTATCAGATTTTCGATTTTCTCCCAAATCTCTATTAGTCCTCCTTTATGAACTACTGCTTCCTATCTTCATTACTTGGAAATCTAAACTAAATTCGGAACAAATATTTTATCAATAAACACTCCTTTAGTGAACGTCGTCTATTATTTTCCCAGCACAGCAATGTTTCTTCTGTCCGATTCTCCTAGTATTATTGAATTTCAATCCTTAGCTGCTTCACTCTGAAATTTTCACTACATATTTCCAAGTAACATTTCTGAAAAATACCCTAGATATCCTTCATTATTTCTGTGTTTATTCTTAACTCTATTAATTAAGAGGATGCATTGTTTTACAATGCATTCCCTTTGAACAGTTTGTGATTGAATTACACAAAAGTAACAACAAATTTAAAACTTACTATAACCAAGGTTGTGTTTAACACGAGTCATGTAAATACCGCACAGACCATGAGGAGGTTGTGTTAACTCAATGATTCGGGTACCATCTAAGCACATCTCCAATATACGTCCAATTACTCTGAAGTGAGTCGGGGAATCTACGTCATTTGAAAGTATTGCTGGCTTCTTTTTTCGTTGAAATTTGTCAAAGAAGACTGATATTCTTGATCTGAAACAATGCAAGAGAACTGATTTAAATATGTTGACTATTAGAAAAAGTTCAGTTTTAAATCAAATTGTAATTTAATTATACAACGACAATGATATCATTGATCCAAAGAAATTGAATACTTTAATAAAGGACTTCAGTTCTATAATAGTCAAAAGACGATGCTATGGATATACTGATCAATTGGCACATTTAGTTTATGTTGATATTGGTTTCATTTGTGCTTATGGGCGGGATTCCTTAGTTGTGGGATTGTAAAAGGATGCTGTATCGCACACACGTTTTCCAAATAGCATTAGTAATGTAAACAAAGGGAAATATCTCCGACTTGGAATAGAAACCAGATTATGACCTCGGTCTGTTTGGAGCTTACTCTATACAGTGCGGCAATTGTCACACGGATTAATATTGGTTTGTTTTGACTAGGGGGAGGGAATATGAAATGTTATGGCGTTAGTATCTATCCAAAGGAGGTGAAAAGGCTTTCAACTAGTAGTTGAAACTGTTTAGCAGCCTGGACACCATGGAGAGATACCTCTTACACTCCAACACACGTCTCAATATAGGTATTAACATTGCTAATAAATGTTAATTTCTAGAATATGCACAGGACCACAAGTTTATAGTATAGTAGAAATAAATTTTGTGACGTTTATACTCTACTCGAAGTCATTATCAACATAAATGAAATAAGTTAGCTTCAACCGAACTCCGCTTGCTTGGATTGTATTTCATACTTAACAGGAATATTCACAAATTGATATCGACATTGGTAGTGTTTAATTATTATTAATGACGTTAGCTGCATTACTTGACTATTAATTAACAAATGCGCAATGATAAACTACTTATCAGTAACGAGAACTATACTTAACGGCAACGATACGAGCCAACGAGGGAATCTTTACGTGGTAGCAAGAGCTGCTAGATATAGCATCCAAATCATCCTCAAGGACACATAGGATAATGGTACACAGTGTCCGAAAAGGTATGGTCACTGCTGGAAACATTTGAACACAGGTCTGCTTGATCAGAGTTGATCTGGGTCTAAACAACAACAACGTTAGTATCATAATTGTATGTTCGAAAGCATAAGTTTGATATATTAGATGAATATATCAATAAATCAATAATATTAAAGCCCCCCCCCCCACACACACAGGCGTATTATAATATAATAAATAATAAACTGTGATCTATATATTTTCAATTGTTCATTGTTTTTGCAATCTTTGCAACTGACCTGATTTTAAGTGGAGACGCGATGGCAGTTTACAGTACTTCTCCAACTTATCATTCCTAGTACCTACTAGGTGGTCAGTATACATAAATCTTTTATAACTCAGAAAGTCAATGTTAGAGATTTGAACAGCCGGAAACATCTTCAATACTATTTGTCTACATTCTGAAATGTAGTAAAAAAAACGATAGGAGGGGCTAAAATAATGATCAAACAGACTAGCAGGCGTTAGCATTATTCTAAACGTTCGTCCTCAGCCACTATATTGCAAAACTGTGGCTTTCAAATGTATTCAGTTAATTAATTGCCACCTATATGACAAAAAGGTATTTGATCAAATAACCCCTTGAAATATTTAAAACTTATCTCAATGCCCCACTCTCTAGTATCATGGGTGACACTCAATTACGACATTATATTTGCTAAATATGATCAAACAGCAGAGAGGGTACAAACAATATAGAACAGTTAGTAAAATGATTTTGTAACCATATGGTCGTAGTTGAGATGACATAAATGAATGGTAGAATTAGATAATAGAATAAAACACAGACTATTGCTATAAATCTGGTAATGAATCGCTATATAGTTTACCACATTCCCAAAGGATACGTTGAATATTTTGGTTTAAACAATATACATCGACTACACCGTAATAGTTTATGAGTATTTCATAACTCCTTTAGAAGTATATACTCTGGAAAAGATTTACGTCGAGATAATCATTCTGTACCGAAATTTTGTTTCAAAGAGATAATGTTTACCTGAACAACAGATAGAGCTTAGCACATGAATAAACTTTCCTGTGTTTGGATAAGAATTAAAAGAAAAACTAAAATGTTCTCGACAATGTCATTAAGTGCAAGTATATTCCAAGTTGTGATATGAATCAGATTATGAAGGCTTAAATACATGTTTTGTTTTTAACAGAAGCTAAATGTTATTTAGAATAGCTTGTAATCCACATGATCGTTACTAGAGTAACTCTAGCTAGCAATAATCTATTTGTTTTCTACTCTTATTATTAAATGCATTTGCTTTATTTTCTCTGCCATTATGTTACATATCACGATTCAATAAATTAGCGATGGGAATATTCTAATAATCCCCTTCACTTAGTTTGGTTTGTTAATCTTAGCTTCCTAAATTCTGATTCTCATTAACCTAAATTTGTTCTGCTTTTAACCTTAAAGCCATTGATTTAATTCACTCACTAATTTTCTATGATATATTGTCGGTGACTAAGCCTTTTCTGTCGAACAGAGCTGTATCAAATATTTATTAGAGGCATTCATTACACTCTTCTTGCAACCAGTCATTCATCATTTCAAACAATTTGCATTGTTCCAATGACATCTATCAGCAATTGAACAAGAATTAAATATTTGGAATGTATTGTGATTCCTCTAGAAATGAGCGCATCTCAATAATATATTTAATAATCATTATTCAAAGACATTTATTGCAACCTATGACTGAAGAGTTATTTTACTTTCAAGGCACAAGTAAAATATGTTTTCCCACTTGTTTATGCGAAGCTTTTCATTTAATTTTATTGATAAAATTAAGAATTCTTAAAATTGTTTACGTTCTTAACAAATATCTCTCATATACCGTATTATGAAAACTCTTCTTTGTGATGCACATGTTTTACAGGTGCAATATTTGTTCCAATTCCTTAAAATTGGTTGGAAAAAATAACCGATTAGTTAATTTTCCCATCATTCGTCATGTGTTAAAAGTTTTTCGAATAATCCAAAACAAAGATAATTACTTTATTTATTTATGATTAGCGAAATATCCTAGTAGGAAAAATGTTGGTGCTATCTCTTCATGTAGAAACGTTTCGTTGTGTTTTGTTGTGAGCCAGTGAAGGATGCATAATTTCACATACGACAATTCTCTAAGCTCTCAGAAACACGAATATAGCTTTCTGGAATCCTTCTTAGGCTTTATATCTAATTGAAAAACGTAATTGTAATTCACTCCAGTGCAATCTACCGACGAAAATCCTGTAGATGCTTCATATAGGCTCATCTGAAGTCTTTGGCATTTATTTAATTAAAAATAAAAATTAATTTAATTTTCTTTTATGCTATACATTTTCTAAGATATAATCTGAAATTTAAGTTTATATTTGATTTCTTTTGAAATTTATAATAAACTTTGGATAATCTGAATACGAAAACAGGGACACATTTAGTATTTTCATAAAATTCTATGGATTCTGTATATTAATTATGTATATTAATTAAATTGCTTTCGACATATTTATTCCTTATTTAATGCAAAGCTTTTGAAAGAACTTTCTTCAGTAAAGCTAATTGTCACCAATACTACAAGCAGCTAATATATTTAATTAGATAACTGTATACAACAAACATTATGTTCATTTATTGACTTTTTTATCGCATTTTTGAATAATAGCATCATTGGTTACTGGATTCTAGCCAACTAATCACTGGTTTGCTGCATTTACATTGGCGAAAGTGACAAGGGAGTGTATGTGCAGCCCGGGTGGAACAAATACAATAGAGTATTTTAATTCCAAACCATTGGTTTATCTGTTTTCTCACCGATGTTTACATCTACCACCGATATACATTGGTAAAAGACACACACACATACTCGCACACATGCACACATACATACGTGCATACATGCACCCATACATACATACACAAATACAAAATACATACATACATACATGCATACATGCATACATACATACAGCGGACTTCCACATTGTTTCCGTCTACCAAATTCCATTCACAAATCATTATCCAACCCGGAGCTAAGGCAGAAGACATATACCCAAGGTGCCACGCAAATGGATCGAAACCGAAACCACGTGTTTACAAAGCAAACTTCTTATCTGTACAGCTATGCCTGCGCCTAGTTGCCAACTACTAAAAATGTAATATATGTCAGTATAAATCACAATATTATTCCCTATGTCAATAATATATTTTATATAATACAAACTCTTTAATACTAACTATAAAACTACTGCATAATTTGATATGCCCTAACATGTTATAAAAGCACACTATATAGCATTTTATATAACATTACATCATTTGAGCAGATGAAGAATCATCACATTTAAATCTTGACTTCCTTTGAAGTGATATTTAACTTTTAGTGCTATCAATCGTTTCCATTAATTCCAATTTACAAACTTACTGTAAAATTATATCGGTAAGATGATTTCATTGTAAATATCATCGAATCAGCTATCAAATAAAATTACAGAATCAAATAGGGGTGGACATGAAACCTTTCTTATCTAGAATGTTTCCACTGAGTACATCTGATATTATATTACATTTCAACTTGTTTACTTCTTTAAATGAATTACGGCTGATCCCAAATGTTTAACAGTTCAGTAAATGATGAACAACGAAGAGCATGAGGTAAATGCATTTAGATGCAATCTACGCCCCGGTTTTTATTCTCTGTTGAAAATGATTTAATTTTACTTACGCCACTAATGAACTTCGAAAAGGTTTGAATATTTGAACATTTATCTCCTTTCTCCTAAGCACTGTAGAGAAGAGGTAAGTTTCTGAGAAGCCCATCCTGGTTTCAATTCAGTTTGTAGCCATACATTTATGTTTCGAACTCCCTTTAGGAAGTATTAAACGTATCCGAACCTCATTTATCCATCCCTACAAATCTGAGATGTTCCGCTTGAATAAATAATCAGTATCTAATCTACTGTTAGTAATACCACTAGACCTAATGAACGATAGTTTTATAGAAGAGAGAAATGGGAGGTTGGAGCTTTCATGCCTTTCCAAAATGTGTTTGGAATGTATGTAAAAATGTAGTGTTTTCAACCGAGAAAATGTAGGGGAAATTATCTCTTCCTTTATGCTGATCGTCTGCATTATTACAAGAAAACCGATAATATAACTGGGCACTGGTGCAATAGAATCGGTAAAACATCGGATTATGTTATTTCGTCTCTTTACATTCTTAATTCAATGTCACCAGGTTTGAAGTTAGTTTTCATCACTTTAGTTTCTTTTTGACAAGATATATAGAACCAATATTTTAAGAGGTGGAAATAGAAAATTTGACATTAATTCCTTTCCCAGTGACACTAGAATCTTAAATGAAGTTAGATAGCTTCAACCATTGATTGAAATCATATCATGGCCTCGGTTAGCTGGAAACGTACCTCTTGAACTATAATCCTTACCACAAACCCTTATAAATACTACAATTGAGCTTATTCTACAGAAATCAATGTGATTTTTACTTCAAATTTGTCATGAAAATGAATACAACTATTTCACTCTGAAATCATTAGTACTGTCCGTACTAATTAGGTATTTTTTTGTAATTATTTCAACATATTTACGGTTTGTCTTTTATTTTTATATTTACCTCTTTTCATTTTTACGGCAATCCATTCTTCTTTCATGCTCAATATTTGATAATGAAGCAGTCCTGCGCCTTCTCGGCGCAAATTCTGAATATGTTGTCTCTTTCAGAGAATTATTGCTTTGGAAAATATAGCTGTCACCACTACTATATAAGCTTTCATTCAAACCAGAAGCTAAACTATTGGAAAGTTTCGTCTGCAGCACCGGCCGAGTAAAAGTTGTCTGGCTGTGATCAATATACGGTGGTTTAATTGCATTCTGATCTGTAGAGAGGGAAAATTCCTGTGAGCTTACACTGCTATAACTGCTTATATACGACTTATTATTTGGTGATATAATATGAACATTTTGGCAAGACACTGGCTTTAAATCATACAAACGTGCTTGGCCTTCTTCCATAAACACGATCTGTTGTATCTGGTCGACACTGTAAATTGAAAGAGAAAAATGTATATTTATAATACAATTATTATATATTTGAATATACACAGCTGCAATACTTAGTGATCTCTCACATTAAGATATTTTCATTATTCTCATATCTCACAAAAGCTCACACATAGAAACATAATGCAAGCAAATATTCAGCTTAGGTCTAAGGGGAAAAAGAAGAAATTTTCCTTAATGTCAATCCGTGAATATGTTTTAAACTATCTTTAAACAGCGACAGTAACAGAAACAAATATTGATACTTTCCGTTCCTCTAGTAACGAAGTAAGAAATAATTGTATAAATATTTATACTAAATGAACTAAAATAGTGTATTATAAACAACCGAATATCGCATGAATGAATAATAGGTTCGATATATAAATATAAATGGAAATAACATTTAGGCTAAAAGCAAGTTGAAGAGATAGTGAGAAAACAGATTTGTCAATATGTTCTTGTTAGAATCACATCAGCTCTGATATATCTGACGTCACAAGATCTCTCGTAGAACTTACAACATAAAAGAACACAATTTATTTGTTGACAATGATGAGAGCTTGACGGTAAATATCACAGAAATAACCATGCAGCGTAAATAAAATGCTGATCTTATTCACTATCTTCTATTTGACTATCTTATTCACTATCTTTTAGTTTAGATATTCTTTCATAACCTGGTACATATTGTGCCCACTCCGAAGCCCAACAGTAACTACTTTGCACATCCTTCGTCAAACCTCAGAACGTCAAACCTCTGAAAGTCCTCCAACCCCATATTTTTTCTGCGGCCGTCAACGTGGAAGTTGATCAACCGCATCGATCTCATCAGCCCCTTACCCAGACAAAAGCATTACAAAAATTGCTGCAATATCAGCTAATGTTGGATAATAATCTCGTCAATTTAGGCACAGTAGCTACAAAGACGTACATCATGCACAGACACACACGTATATGCATATGTTTTTAGATATACACCCACATATAACTATATATATATATATATATATATATGTATGTATATAGAATTGCAAGTACATATTATTATTATTATTATTATTATTATTATTATTATGAAAAAATTTCCTTGATATATGCTGTATTTACACATTATCCACCGGGTGTCACCCAG
>JAOPJM010001291.1:36409623-36419739 GCA_027124095.1 Muusoctopus leioderma
ACAACAAACTAGTAGCCCAACGTGTTACTTACCTAATTCTTTCTAACAACACTCTTCTTCTCTCCCGTCTCAATGGAATTTTTCAACAGTTCTGCTATGTCCATCCCGGTCGCTATTTTTAGTAGTTAATGTGGTTCAATGCTAAAAATGGTGACCCCCACTTTCGAACACTACCAGGGACGGGTACCATTGCTAAACCTTCTCAAATTTTCCTTTGCTAATTCAATATACAGTGTAGAAGCTTAACCAAAACTTCCATACATTCATTTCAATGCCTTTGTATCAAATTCATGCAAAATAAATATTCAATATAAAAGCTTTAGTTTTGTGTTTAAGTTGTAGCAAATCTATATGAATACTTTCTATATCAAACATAACTACTGTATACCAGTGACCAGGCGATTTTTTACTTTTTTTATTAGCTAGATCTGAGGGAAGAAGCAGTCAGTGCCTAGGGCCTTTGCAAGAGCTCTGAGAACAGTGAGTTTGATGCCATTAATGTTCTACTTAAATTGTTGCATGTTGACAACTGCAGTAGAGAGCCAAAGTTCTGGAGAGGAAGGACTAGGTGTTAATTGTTAGTGCAGGGCCTGAGGGTTTGGGCACAATATGGGTGATGAGTAAAGGAGAGATGAGAGTCGAGAGTGTCTGAGTGGAGATGGCATGAGACCAGTCAGTGCCAAGAAACAGAAGCTGTTGTAGTAGCAGTAGAAAAGGCAGAGAGAGGAGGTAGCATGTCTGAGGGTTAGAGGCTGGAGCATGCCTGTGAGTTGATCAATTGGGAACTGCAACTATGGTAACCTTCTTCAGCATTTGCCTCTTCCCTTCTATATAATTCTTCTTTTTAAATTCTTTATGAATTTTTTTTTCTTGCTAACATGGATTGAAAAAGTCAAAATATTTAAATATTCCTATGCATTTTAGCTCTGATATGTTTATGAAACACTGTGGAATATTGTACCCAGTGTTCCACTAATTCACACAATTCCAAAGGGATGAAAACATAATTTATCCCAACCACAATTAACATTTATAACTTTAAAAAGAACTAGCAAGTTGGCAGAAATGTTAGGGTGCTGGAAATTCTGAACAAAATGGCCTAAAATATTTAGTCTTGTCTATCTATGGTCTTGTTTAAAAGACCATAAACAGAAAACTTTACCTTGCATTGGTTTGGGGTTGATAATATAATTAACCATTTTAAGTGGGAATGAATTGGAAACTATGTTAGATGTAACAAATTGAAAAAATACAAAAAATAATTCAAACCCAGTTAAAATGGTTAAGCAGCTACAAAAAAAAATAAAGTAAGAAAAAAAGAAATACTGTTGACCTCTTGTGAGAGATGGAATAGGTATTGTAGCTGAAATATAAAAGACATCTTATAGGCATTAATTTGAGAGGAAGAAGTGGGCTAGGTTGCTATAGTGTAGTGGTTATCACGGTCACCCAGAATGTGGCAGATGTGGGGTTTGATTCCTGTTGGCAGCTCCAGTCACATTTTTTCCCTTCTTGGGTTTGTGTTTGTAAGATGTTTAATTTAATTTAATTTAATGTTTATATATATATATGTATATATATGCAAGGTAGAACAACAGACGGTGACAGCACAGGTAATCCAGCAGGAACGAACAACAGGAAACATCCAGGTAATTATTAATATGACGCTTAATGAGTGGATAAAAAGTTTATATCTTGGCGGTTCGGGCATAACCCTTCAAAACAAGAAAGAAGGACAAACAAACGGAGCGAGACTAACCAACGTCCAGTTGATTTGTTTTTTTCTATCTATTCTATTAAACCAAAGGATAACTTCGTCTGTATTAGACCAAAAGTCAAGCTTAATAAGGTCCTTAAGTTTGGGTAAAATGTTATCGACTATTTTTTTGCTAATTTTGCCTATATCGGATTTAGATGGGCAGATTAGTCTAACTGGGAGCCTATTTTCAAAGTCTGGTTTGTGGTCCTTAATTTTAATGCGGGGTGATTTAGATGTGTATGGCTCGGTTCTGTCCGGGACGGGACTGGACTTCCCGGGACGGGACGGGACGGAGTGGAGACTGGGCTGGACGGGACTTTCAGGGACGGGACTGGACTTCCAGGGACGGCTCTGGACTTCCCGGGACTGGTTTTCCCGGGACGGGCGGGTCTTCCCTGGACGGGACTGGGCTTCCCGGGACGCGACCGGACTTCCCGGGACGAGACTTCCCCGGACTCCCCGGGACTGGACTTCCCGGGACTGGAACTTCACGGGACAGGATTCCCGGGACGGGACTTCCCTGGACGGGACTGGGACTGGACTCCCCGGGACGGGACTGGTCTTCTCGGGGGTTCGGGTTAAGGGGATTCGTGTTAGGGGATTTCGGGTTCAGTGCGAACCCCCCGAACCCGAACCCCCCTAACCCGAAACCCCCGAAACCAAAACCCCCGAAACCCCTTCAAAGTTTCGGCTAGATGCCTCGTTCCGACTGAACGAGGCATCTAGCCGAAATTTTGAAATAACTGCCATGTCTTCTTCACGAACAGAAATAAATTACAAACAGTATTGAGTGCTTTTTCTGTTATTGTTTGACCTGTTCTATGTACTTTGTACATATAACACGTACCTCAATATATATATATATATATATATATATATATATATATATATTGATTTTGCATGTAGCTTGTGTAACAAAGTCTGTTGTTCTGCAGGTTGATGAAACACGCCATTTCAAAGCATGCCACCTAAATGAACAAATTCCAGCAGATAAGCAGAAATATTCAACTTGTGGCATCGGTTGCAAGTCACCGGCTGGATTGAAGAGTCATTTCAGAAGTCTTCAGCGACAAAATAAAAAAAAACTTATGTTAAGAAGTGCCGTCGGTGTCTAAGTGGTCGTATGCAAGCCGGTGAGGCTCGTTCTGAGCACTCAAATTTTTCCACAAGGAAGATCTGTATTTAGAATACTAGATGTCTCAAGCAAAGGATGACATGAAACTGAAAATGAATAATAAAGATTAGCCTTGATTAAGCAAACTTTTTATCAAAGATGTTCCGGCCGTGACCACCCCGTTTATTTTCAGACACGCTGTCTCTAAAACTACATTATCTAATGTGTCCTTCCATTTTAAGACGTTAAGTGTGTGATATGAGGAGATTAGGCGCTATTTCTAGCAAGTCTAGCTCGTTGGTTCGTTACTAAACTTATTGTTTAGCCCAAGTCAGCCATGATCGAGCAGACCTATGATCAAAGGCGTCCCAGCCAGGACCATCTTGTGGATAATGTATACCTGTATTTAGGAATACATTATCTAGTGTCCTTCCCTTTTTCAACAGGATAGGGTGTAATTTGAGAGTTGACTGCTATTTCTAGCAGCTCGAGCGCCCACATAAGGCTCCCTTTTAATAAAGAAGTTGCGTTTTTATACGTATGGTTAAATTCTAAGTGACTTTTATATCAACTACTGTATTCTGGATATTACATCACTTATTAATCAGTTTGCTGTGCCCGAGAGACTAAAGCCTTCCAGTTGCACCTAATGTACATGTAATTAAATGGAAAATTTTCAATTTCCAATAATTTCACTTTTTTACAATTAATTTAGGCTGGAACAATCATTCGAGCATGTAAAATTTATTTTGTTTTGGGAAAAACTAAGGGCTATCCAATAAATGTTAATTTAGTAAAAGAAAATAATTTTGAAATAATGAAGTTAGTAAAAAAAACAATCTCTTCAACTTTTAGCAATCTAACTCATTTATAAGGAAAAGATGATTTGTATTAGGACCACGTGTTGGAAAAGTTTCACAGAGGTCGTAGGTTATGGGCACACTTTATAATCTCTTCCTAGGAGAGTTCAGTTTTAATATTAGTTTGGATAATGTTGCCTAACAAAATGCTGGAGTGTTTGTTTTGAAATACAGATTTGAACTATATTGGAAGAAACTTTCTATTATTTACAATCTGTGTGAAAACGTTTCATACTGAAGATCGATCATATATATATATACTCGTATAGATGAGCCAAGCAAATAAAGCAGGTAAATAAAATCCACAGATTTGAGTGTATAAGAGGAAATTTTAAAACAAATCCACGGAAAATATTTTGAAATTATGAAAAAAATTTTAATTTTACTTATGTAAATCCTTTACTGTCTATGTAAACTGATAATCCTGATGGTGATATGAAGTGGTTGGTAGACAAAAGTAGTTAATGCAAACTAGAAACAAGTCAACAAATTAATGTTCTATCAAGCACAATGAAATGAAAGCAACATCTTCATAGTGGACAATATTCTCGGATAATGTTACCCCCAGAACTTGAAACTGGTCTTAAATAACCGCTGTTGCCAGACAGCCATTCCACATACTCTGCTTGTGTCGAAGAGTCAAATGGTAAGGAGAGACTTTCTGCCAGCACTTGGTCAATGGTGTTGTTATTGGCTCCGTTCAAAATTCCGCTCCAACTGAATGGATACATGGAAAGCAATTGGATATCCTGCTCATTATCAAACTCATTCTTAATGTAAGAGTAGAGGATGTCTCTCAGTTGTAGTTTTTTCGCTAAACGCTGTCTGCAGGATTCCATTTCTGGTGGTTCGAACTTACCGCAGTGCTTTGAGTCTGATTTCGATACAGCTTCATTAATTTTTGATCGTCTATTTCGAGTTTCACGCTGCTTTTCAAATTGTCCAAAATTAGCTCGTTTTTCTTCTTCTAGACTGTTATTGTTTTTATTCAGTGCTGCATGAAAATCAGGGGACAATTCTTCGGAATAATCAAATTCTTCAGGGTCTCTCTTTAATTTCAAAGATCTCCTTCGGCTAACACGTTGACCAAAACCGCATTTATGAAAAGGTATGCTTTTCCTTCTGGTTTTTATATTGGCTAATAAATCCTGGCGACCTCTACGAAAGTAAGGGTGGCTGAATGAAAAAACACCTCTAGCAGACACATGCCAACCGAAACTATATTCACGGAAAAGACGCCTCAGATTAGTAAACTGTGGAATTTGAACAAAGCCTGGATATAAGTCCATCACTAAAGCCTCATAGTTTTTAGGTCCAGGGTTTTCTTCGATTAAAGAATTTGAAGTATTGTGAAGTGGGGGTGAGCCAAGTGATATTCTAACACCATTATTGTCCCACCGAAGAATACGACCGTCTTCAACTACTGCATAAAGTTTCTCTGGAAATTTGTCACCACGCTGAAGATAAATACATGCCTTTTGCTGTCTTTCGGGATGCATTTTGACTTGGTACAATTTAGTTGGATATTAAATATATTGTTTTATGATTCTTTCCTTGGGTGCTACATAGCAACATAGTAGGGTGAAACAATAGTCTCACAGAACGCGTGTCCGTTTGTATTTTGCTCGTGGTGCTCTCACGAGTAAACCGGATGCTGGCCATGTGACTGCGTGTCAAAACTAGAATATTGTATTTTTTAGTATCTATCGTCGGATCCATACTAATCTATCAATAAATATCTATATGGAGTCATATGTCTTGCTGTGATTAATCTATCACTAAAACGAAATATTGTTGAGCTAGAAATGGGACCACATGTAGGACAGCAGACAATAAAGACAGAATGACTGGGTCTAGGGCACTGAACATTGGACTTTAAATTAAATTTACACACCAGACACCCTTATATCTATCTTTACGGAAGTATTCAATTGGCCATAGGTCTGCTCTTAAGAAATGCTGACAGGAGCCACCCAACAATGAAATATCGGATTTCTCAGAAATGTTTAAACAAAGTGGAAATGGAATGTGTTGTTCATACCTTTACTAATGGTATTAGTACGTTAAAAGAAGCAAAATGGACAGCATTGAAAATTGAAATTGTTGTGTCAACTCGACTGGGAGTGGACTACCTTTTTATTCTATGAGCCTCGCTAATTTACAAAATATGTAGACAATCCGAGAAATTTACGTAAAGCTACATCGTTTAAATTCTACTGATATTTTAAAGCTTTTGTTGGTAAAATTATACAAGAATTTTTCTTGTGAACAACATTTCTTCCATATAATTCTATTTTTTTTTAAGTGCATACGTTAATATGAAACTTTCTATTTATATTTGAGTTCATTTTTTTTGTACGTTTTAGTGTGTATCGTTTTTAACTCCCTCTAACTTTTTATTATGCCATTTAAAAACAAAACAGTTTTCGGATTTTTATGTTTTGAACATCAGAAATTCAGAATCTACATTTTTTAAATTAAATTTTATTCTTTAATTAATTTCTTTTTAATCAGAAACCGGTTAGGGTTAGGGGATTTACAGCTGCAGTACTTTTTTTTTTCTATATTAAATATATTTCGTTTGCAATTGAAGTGTATGAATATATTTTGTTTGCATTTGTGCATTTGTAATTACATTTTCATCCTTAATAGATTGAAACAGAAACAATAGCATTTAAAATTTTCAGAATGTGAAACAACTAATGCTTTCAAATGCAAACAAAATATATTTATGCACTTTAAATGCAAGTGAAATATATTTATATAAAAAAAAAAGTACTGCAGAAACCCCTTAACCCTAATCAGTTTCTAATTAATTTTTTATTTGTTATTTTTATTTTTTTGGCAGATTCTGAATCTCATATTCAAAACATAAAAATATGAACACTAATTTTTTTATTCTTTTATGACATTATTAGAAAGCTAGAGTAGTGTTAAAAAATTCACGCTGACGAATAAGTACTCCTTTTTCTTATGATATGTTGCCCTTCAGTGATTTTAGCATATCTAGAATTGCAGCTGGCCAAATCAATGTGTCGAGTTACCTGCCGAAAGTTCGGCCGTTCGCATGACGTGACCAACGCTGCGCTTTGTCTGTAGCCAAATCATTCAACTTACGCAAGCCCAGCCTACCTAACTGTAACATAGGTTATTATTGTTGTTTAGTGCCCAAGTTAGCCCTGATCGAGCAGACCTATGATCAAAGTATTCCAGTCGTGACCCTCCTGTCTTATTCCCAGGCACAGTGTTATTTTTAGTAGGGCGAGCGAACGCGTAGATTGCCTCAGTGGATCATGTATGTATAATAAATAGATAGATAGATATGCATTCGCTCACCACCATTAATAAGTGCAGATTAATAGCAACTGTCGTGCTCTATCTGTGTCCACCACCAGAATCTACAGAGAGTACATCTTATGATTCATCACTGCATGTCGGAGTGTGCAGTATGATCTTCAGCTAGGAAGAGACATTGTATATCTGGAGCAACAAATGTGAACTATGAAACCATATAGAATGAAATATCTAATATGACACAATACCAACGGCACCAACGTTGACATTTTGATTACTGCTGTGTAAAGCTAAATAATTAATTACGTACAGTAAATTGAAAATTTTCCACTTTTACCAATTCGGTTGCTGTTATCAAGGAAATCAAAAACAATCTAATATATTACTTGTAAATTCAAATTAATTAAGCTTACATTTCCCTAGGCTAGGAAAACTTAATCTAAACAACCTTTAAGAATAATAATAACTTTGTGATTCAACCAGACTCTTTATGTTTAAGTAATTGAAAACTGAAAGTTGATTTAACATCAGAACATTAATCCCAAGACTTTGGTTAAGCTGCATCTATTTTTTTTCCTTTAATGACTGCTGATTGCTAGAATTAAATCTAATTTAGGTCGTGGTGGTGGTGGTGGTCATGTTGGTAACAATCATGATAGTGGTAGTTTGGATCTTGGTAGTGATAATTATGGTGGTGGTGGTCAAAATGAGAATCATAGTATCAGTAATTATAATGACAGTGAGTGGCTGTGAACAGTTACGTTACAGCAGATGTGTCACAGCTCTGGTCAGTAGTTGTGACATAGAGGTAACTGGCTGGCTTTGGTCAGCTCTGTTATAACAGGTGTGACTCAGAGATTAGATAGTTATAGCCAGCCAGTTCTAATACAGAAAATGTGTTATATAGGTTGAGTAGTTGTATTCAGTTTTGGGTACTGTCAGTGTATCATACAGATTGAGTAACTGGTTACTTCTGATACAACTGGTATGTCAGAGGGATTGAGTGGCTGTGAGTTCTAATATAGCAGGTCTATCACACAAATTGTAGAAGCAAAATGGTCGAGTGGATTGGACTACCAGCTTAAGTAAGTTCAAATCCACTGCAGGTTTTTTTGTTAAGCCCCAAACCAGCCTTCATGAAACAAACTTATGCTCAAAGACATTCCAGCCATGACCATCCCATCTTTTTTCAGTTATAGTGTATCCAGGACTGCATTATCCAATGTGTCCTTCCTTTTCTAAGACAGTAGTGTGTGATTTGAGGTAGATTTGGATGCTAATTCTAGCAAACTGAGTGACAACATCATCATTAGCTTGCAGGTTTTTTATTGTGAATTTGGACAGTACACTTTATTTATACACACTTCTGTTCAGCTAGCTTCCATAAATAGGTACCAGATCATCTTAGAATGTTTTTTGAGATAGTCTGACATCCTATCCAGGTGATTTATCTTTCATCTGTTTAATACCATAAAAATGGAGCTAAGTACAGTAGTTAAAAAAACGTTGTTGAGTTAATTAGATGCTAACCTTTTCTCACACCAACTGAGTTTATATGGTCTATTCCAATATTATTTGTGTGTTACAGGGATTTAGTGTGTTAGCATGACTGGCCAGCTGGTGTATCATAGAAACCAAGTGCTTGTGGTCAATTCTATTATAAGTGCCATTGGATGCAAGTAGATTGATTATGTGGAGCAAGTTCTGACACAGACGTGTCACGGATTTATTTCTAATACAGCAATCATATGAATTGGCTAACTGTAATCAGTCTTGATACAGATCTATAGGTCAACTTGTGTTGAAAACCCTAGAAGAATTTGAAGAAACAATATTAATATTGTAATTGAATTGAGTGCCAGCGTAATGAACTCATTTCTTTTAAAGCCATTTTGCTTCAATTAAGCTGCCAATATTCTTGAGAAAGTCATGGATGTCACAAATTCATTCCACTTATAAATTTATGGCTTTTTGTCTAACAAATCAATATTGTAACATCCAACCCATGCTAGCATGGAAAAACGGACATAAAAAGCGATGATGATGATGATAGAGAAAATGGTAAACTCCTAGAAAACCCAAGACCACAACCCAATTTTCATTCTTGGTGAACCAATTTCACTCCACTTGGATTACCCTTTAATAATTCTTGGAGATGCATGATAGTTACAGCATTCCATTTTCTTTTTCCTAAATATATCCAGCCTTGTGGTCTAATCAAAAGAATCCAAAGTTGTAATTGATCTCATATGAGAGGTATCAAACAGACATAATAAAATTGGTGCTGTCATCATCACATCATGTCATTTGTAATGGTGAATCCTTGCTGTGTGGATAGATGGAAACCAATGACAAGCTCCCATCTCATTCATTTTTCTCTATACACAACTCATCGCCCACCATTAACATATTTCAAATCTTTGTTCTGACATTCTAATGGTACTTATTTCATTAACCGACAAAAATGATCATTCTTAGCTGGAAGTTGGATTTCAACTCAGAATCTTCAGCTAATGTATGCTGTACAATCAGGCTTGTGCAAAGTGAAATATAATCCCCCACCACTTCAGTTGATGTGAAATGTAAATCCCATTTCAAACTGCTCATCAAGTATTTTAGTAATCAGTGCTAAATAGATATGATTTATGTATGGGTTATAGTTATATATATGTACATGTAGTGTATATGATGTAGATTCTTCAATGTGTTTTGTTTTCTGAGAAGACATGGGATGAAGTGGTGATAGCTGACCTCAAGAAGCTGAAGCTCACAAAGGAGATGACTAAAGACCGTGATGTTTGGTGAGATGCTATATGGCGGAGGACACACTCTTTGGCACCCTCTGATTCTATCACCCCTTGTCCTATTCCATCCTACCATACTCCCTGTGTTTCTCAGAAGACGGCATTTGTCCTGCATCTCCCCACCCTCAACTTCACTTACTGTGATTTACCAGTTCTATCCACACTCCTTCACACCTCTATTCTCACCCACCTCTACTTGCTGCCAATACTATCTTATACCCAACACCCAATATGTAGTTCCCACACAACCACTACTCTTTCCCCTTATACTCATACTCTGTCCCC
>JAOPJM010001291.1:36454227-36467042 GCA_027124095.1 Muusoctopus leioderma
CAGTGACATTGTTCGTCCCGGTGAATAAATCGAATATAACTACAAAGCAGCCTTCCACTTTCATCATTCTATGAAACGAGTACCACTAACATTCTTTACTAAAAATATCACCTAAAGTGGAATAAGCACTTAAACCTATCATGTCGATAAGCAGACGTGAAAAATATATAGCATGCCATAGATTAAATTTGTTAATTCTATATAAGAGTGTATATTTTTTAGTCTGCTCTAAAACAATTTTAGTGTTATGAAGGGAGCAAGGTAAGTCTCATCACAATAAAAGAATTTTCACCCTTGTCTTCTCATTCAGTATTGGAGTATTCAATGGCATGTATACTCTCTTGTCAGATTGTATAAATCTGTTTAGACATCTGGAAGTAATCAGTTGGTGTATATGTAATGGTGAGTGTATGTCTAGAGAACATATATTGTCCATAGTGCACCATAGCTCAACAAGGTTAAAATTGTGATCATTCTATTTTCAAACATTCATGATATTTTTAGAGGTTTTAAACCTTATGTAACTTTAGAAGAAGACTAAATATGTGCTTTTATAAAGAACTAATTACTCATTTGGATAGTATTCATACAGATATTGTGATAACTATCGTAAATCGTTTTGTAGGAATTGTGATTTAACTTGTCAAAAATATAGTGATACTGATGTGATATCATACCACTGCTGTATATGGTAAAATATTTTATCTCTATTGTGGTTTGACTTGTAGATGTACTCACACCTGTGAGAAACCATACCGCTGTTGTACATATGGAAGACATTCTTTCACAATATACAGTCGGTTCTCATGTCCAACCCATGCAAGAATAGAAAAACAGACATAAAAATTTAAGTGGTGATGGAGATTAGGATGTATAATATCTACATTAGGGTCTCTCACCCATTATATTCATATTAAGTCTCCATCTATCACTCTCCTCTTCTCTTTGTTACTCTCTCAACTATCACTCACTCCCTATCCTATCATTGTGCCTCCTTCCTTTCCCTCTATCTCTCTTCAATCATACCACCTGTGTAACGAAGGATGGCATTGGATCCGTCCGTATTCAATCCCCCTTCATTGCTAACCATCTCTCTCTCTCATTACTCCTCCCCTATCATTATTGACATCTATCACTCTTTCTCTCTTACACATTACTCCCTCCTCTATCACTCATTGATGACATCCATCACTTTCTCTCTCCCTTCTATCACTCTCTCATGTCAATTATTCCCTCTTCCATCACCCTGTCTCCCTCCTGTCAATCTCTCTTCCCCCATCACGCCACTCTTGCTATTTTCCATTTAATCCCCTTGACAACAGCAAACATGTAGCTGTTTATCACTCGCTCTCTCCCATTAGTCTCTCCTCTATCACCCTCTCGCTCTTGTCCTGATTCTCCCCTCTTACTCTCTCTCCTATCACCCTCTTGCCTGGTTCTCTCTCTTTCATCACTCTTTTATCACCTTCCCTGTCATGTTGCTTGAACGAATGAAGACAATGTAGGGTAGAGAGGACTCTTTAGTCTTGCCAGAGACAAGAGAACTTCTCTGGTGCTGGTGCCACAATAAAATGTACCTAATAGTAATTGGCATTAAGAAGGACATCCAACCGTAGAAACCATGCCAAAAATGGAACGTATGAGTGAGATGTTGTCCAAAACCCGTCTAGGAAGATAGTAACTCCGAATAAGAACTGACTCAGATGTAACAACCCATCCAACTCATGACAGCATGGAAAAGTGGATGATGATGATGAGGATTTTGAAAAGTTGGTGGAGTTCCATGTGGCAAAGGATCGAAGAACTGGCTAAATTTTGGGAGGTAGGTGAGTTTGCAGCCTGTGAAATGCACAAACATATCTTTTGCTTTTCGGATAGTAGTTTACATGTGAACTGCTTGGTGAGAGAGAAAAGGAGAGTCCAAAATCCTAGTGCCATCTGGGAAGTGGCCTTGCCTCATAAGTAGGAAGAATGCATGTAGGAAGTCAATTCAATGAGTACACAAAAGATGTAGTGGGATTTCTGGCAGGCCGACAGAGAACCAGGACTTCAGATGTGATAGATGCATAGCAGTAGTCAGTAGCAATATCACTCATAAAAGGAAGTCCATGAACAGTTCAAATGGCTGTTACCTAGATAATCTTAATAGTACTTAGTACTAGAGGAGATTGCTAAAGTGAGAAAGGACTGGAAAAAATTCAGGGTGCTGTTAGCGACAAAGTATTTTTTGCAGTGTTCAAAGAGTAAAACTATTAAATATGTTTTAGAAGCGGGATGCAGGGTAGAACTGCAGGAGAGAAAGAAAAATGTGAAGAGCGTATTTATTATGTGTAATGTTCACTTGCACGAACAGTAGAACACAAGTGATCTAAAAGAACTGCAGGGTGTTAATGTGATTAGCCAATGTGTGAAGGAGAAATGTGTGCACTAGGATAAGTGTTTCAGCATAAAATGATTCTACAACATTTATAGAAAGTTTCTTGGCAAAAGAGAAGAGGACCTGCTGAAAATTAATAGACAATAAAACTTTCAGGCTATGAAAAAATTTGTCAGCAACATTGTTTCAGCATGGAACCCGGACAACTTGAAGATTTAAAAAAAATCTTTTTATATGTTAGTCCAAGGAGGATTAGCAATGTCCATAGCCTTTGCTGACCCTCCCAGACTGTGGTTAATTTTCAGATTATAGGAGATGAATCAGTGAAAGTCATGAGAGAAGTGTGAAACTGGTTGTGCACATTTTTCTTGTTCAAAGAAGAAGCTGTTGTAGTAGACTTAGAATAGACATGGAGAATACAGCACATCAAGTATGCTAATAGTTATTGTGTGTTGGTGAATGAAGTCTTGCCAAACAGTGACATGGCCATTTCTGGGGATGCAATCTACAAGATATGTGGGTGTAGCAGCAGCAGATATATGAGTAGTTCTCTGTGAAACACCTTTATGCCTTGTATATGGCAAGCAACATTTCAGAACTAAAGAAGTGTTTAGCTCTGAAGAGAAAGTGCATCCATTTATAATAAAGATTGTTTTTATTTTAAGAACAGCAAATCAAGAGTTATAGAAATATTGTTCATCGTTGAAGATTTGACGAAATTCAACTTTAGTAATAATGAATTATTAGGAAATATAAATATCAGTACTTCTTTTTATTTTTATTTTTTTAAAGAATTTAAGCATTTTTACATACCCTATTATTACTTTTTATGGTAATAATTTCCAAATGGTTTCTTGGATTTCTTGGAAACTGATAATGATCTGCATCGGTAAAAATCAGTCAATATAAAGTTCAAAAGAATACAAAAGTTTATTTGCCATGTGGTGTGTAGAATATAACATTTTATCGCTCTTGTTCTTTGTGTAAGAGTGAGGAAATGAGGGAAAAAACTGAAGCTGAAAGGCTGATTTGGTAGGTAGAAAGATGGCTAAGCAAGAAATGGTGTGAGAGGGTTTGAATAGCTACAAAGACAAAACCACAAAGATATACAGCTACGATGACAGATTAAAGTATTATGGAGGGGAGCAGGAAATTGAGTAAGAACAATACTTCAAAGAATCAGATATGATAACAGATTAAAGTATTGTGGGTCATGCAAAGCTGCAGAAGGAAAAAGTGGGAACATATATGCAGACATACAATTATACACATATGCATACAAGCTTTCATATATATATATATATATATATGCACAGTTACATATAAACACTCCTGTACATTTCCTCTCACTTCCATTTCAAAACATTAAAAGACTAACTGAATTGAGAAGTAGGTATACACCGTATCCCCATGTACCCCCACCATTTCCATCATTGGATACGACCAAACTATGGAGTACACCAATTGCTGTTATAACCCCAGGCGAGCCCTGATTGAGTAGTTCTATGATCAAAGGCATTCCAACCATGACTATCCCATTTTATTTTTCAGATATAATGTATCTAGGACTATGCTATCCAATGTGTTTTTTTTAAAAGATTTCTGCTGCGATTTTGAATGAAATTTTGCCTGTTTATTCTAGCAGGTTGAGCAACCATGTAGAGACTCCCTTGTTGGCTCGTAAGGTTCATCAGTGTTAACAGGATTCAGTTCTACCGATAACTTACACTGCTACGTCACAAACTTGTCGTCTCTAATAATCCTTGAGAACACCGGTGAAAACAATGTTGCTCTTGACATCTGCAAACCTTGAGTTGTGTCTACCATAAGAACCACCAAGTAGTGATGCCTGTCTATGGGTTCCATCCATCTCTCAGATCAAGGATTTGAAGTTTCCCCTCAAACCTCTCCATTGCACCCACATTCTTGAGTACACCAGTGTTAATAAAATGTGTGTGGAAAAGAGCCCTGTTGACAATTGCTGCAATGGAGAAGTATGACGAGAAACTTTCAATCTGTTGTGTTTACAATAATTAAATAAGTCCACAATAATAAGCAATTTAGTGAGTAAGTGCACAATAGTAAGAAATTTATTTAGCCGGGTAAATTGAGGGCATGAGTAATAGAGAATAGAGTAAGTAATACAATATCAGGAGTAAGTTCAAATCCTCAGACGCCTGTTATAACTGTGTATCGTGGTTTAACAATGTTACCAAAGTGGTACACTAAAGCTAAACTGCAGATGGAAACAGCAAACATGTTTTATTATTGTCCATCATTTACTGCACATGTATATAAAAAAGATAACAAAATATGCAATTATTTAGAATACTATAAATATGATGTTATTCCAACCATAAAAGATAAATAATGTTAATCATATCTTTATGGTTTCTAAATTCCCTTTGAGATCCCATAGCTCCTGTGTGGGGGTGTTGTACTGCTCATTTCATTGCTGTGAAGATTAGTGTGGTTTAGTAGTGTTGGTAGTAAAGGAGGTGCTGGAGATTAACTATTAGTAGTAGTAGTAATTGGAGAAATTGATGATATTGACTTGTTAGAAACATTACTACAGGTGATCCCATAATCAAGTGGTGGTTATATAGGAGATGGAGAAGCTGGTGATGTTGGCCTATTGATAACATTATTTGCTTCATAAAGGTTATTTTCTTCTATTGGATCAAGAGTAAAATTATGATTAGCTTATGTGCTAGGGGAAGGTTTAGGTATTTTTACAACAGTATTTAAATCTTCCATTGAACAACCTTAAACTGTTGTAGGATATAGGACATCTTTCAGTTTGATGAATGTATTGATGCCACATAATGCAAGGAATTTTGGCTTAACCAATTTAGGCTTGGTGTTATCTATAAGCAGTTTTGAGTTAAACTGTATTAGCCATGCATCTGCTTCTTCAGTATTGTCAAGATTGAACTGTTTATTAGACTCCATCTTAGTGTTGTTAGCTGGTTATTAGAGTTGCTAATCTGTTGTTTGCAATAATGAAATAATTCTACAATAGTAAATAAGTATGTTCACAATAGTAATAACTTATTTAACCGAGTCGTGAATGGGTTTGCGAAGCCAATTTCGTGATTTGTTTACGAAGAAGTAATTGAACAGGTACAACATGCCAAAGTTTGTTTAGGCTGCGGGATTCAGAAGTTGGTTATAGTTGAGATATCAAGCAGTAAGCACTTGTAGGAATAATGATGATGATACCAAGAAAGAAAAATGAAAGAAATGAATCTTAAAATTCTATTTAACAAAACAAAATGGCAAAAATGGTTATTTCATGCAAAGGTTTACAAATATAAACAAGTGTGAAGCTTCAACAGCATGGATGTTGATTTGTAAAAGTAATATTAATTATGAGTGCTGTCACCAAGTTCATTTATAGTTCCTTGTCAACATCAAGTTCTTAAGTTTATAATATAAAAAAAAGAAAGCTTCAGAAAGTTTAGTTGGTTATGTGTGTATATGAACTTTTTTGTATGAGTGATTTCTTTTCTTTGTTTGATGTGTGCAGTGAAACACAAAAGAAAGAAATGAAGGAGAGAGTGAGACAGAGAGAGTAAGAAGGAGAGACGAACAGCATAGAGTCGTTTAGACTTTCATTGTACTCCTGTCTGTGTTGAAATATCGGCCATATTTATACCTTTCCTTTTATTGAAAAGTGGCTCACGTCACTTAATTTCAGCTTAGCACCAAAAATCAATAGTGATTGTTGATTGGTGAAAAACAACCAATGAGGAATAACAGGCACAATTCCTTCAGCCATTGGTTGAAAGCAACATCTCTACTCCAGCCATTTTCAGCAGTAAAAATGTCAAGTTGAATCTATGATGTCATTACAAGTGGTTTGGCAGCAAACACAACCCATCCTGTAAGAGATACATTTACATGTGCTGATGTACCGCTATACGAATACATTGAGGGCATGAGTAATAGAGGATAGAGTAAGTAATCCATTATTAGGTGTAAGTTCAAATCCTTAGATGTCTGTTATAACTGTGTATTGTGGTTCACTAACGTTATCCAAGTGGCACACTAAAACTGAATTGCAGATGGAAACGGCAAGTACGTTATAGTCATGTCCATCATTTACTGTGCATGTGTGTATATTAATAATAGAATAGAGGACAAAATAAGCAATTATTTAGAATACTATAAATATCAGACAATCTTTTAAATAAGCTCCCATAAGCATGGGGCTATGACAAAAACTCCATCTCTACTGAATAAAACCCACCATGGACAAAATCCCCTCAATAAAAGAAATAACAAAATCTGTTCATAGTTTTTATTAGCTAACATGAAATGCAATTTACCTGATAAAGAATAAACTAAAACTATATAAGCATTAATATTTACCTCAGATTTTTAAAAATAAGACAAACATCAATTTGGAGTTTTTATTAATTTATTACAAAACCACTTTGAAAATATCTTTTATTGCAACAATATATGGACCAAATAAAGTGTTTGATATACTGGACTATAGTCATATCAAAAGTGTACATTATGCTCAATGCCTCTGAATATTTTCTCTAATGTCTTACAGCCATCTCTAAAATCAACACAGAGATTTCTGAGTCGTTTTTTAAGGTCTCATTTTTGAGGTGGTTACCCTCTCGTGTCAAGTGTAAGATGTATGGATACAGTGGCTGCATCTTTCTGGATGCACTCAATAGCAGTCCAAATTGTAGGATAAGAGTAGCCGCCAGCTGTTGGAATCCACGATTCCAACTCTCACAGAGGTTGTTGGTGCGGTCTTTATTGTTAATTGTAACTAGGTTTACATTCCATTTCTCTGGTGGGAATAATGGAGGAATCCTTCGCACTTGGATTGTCACAGAACATGGATATTGTCTGGGCTGGCTAATGTGGCAGTATGTGTTGGTGACGTAGGTCGCATCAAAGTAATCAACGAGGTCTTCAAGTCAATTAGGAGTATTGTCTTTTATGTAGTCCATTCCATTAGAAACACAATCAACAGGAAGAAAAGCAAGTCATCTAGCATGTCACAGAAATGCTTGATATCATCTTTGTATTGGTTACTTAGCCAAAGGCTCTGGATCTTTCACCAAGTACTTTGTGTCAAGTGGTAGAAACACAGCTTGGTATTAACATGTGGACTCAGCTTGTTGATGAGGGCATTCAGGGCTGCTTGTTCGAAGTATGTGATTGCTGTTGTGACATCCAAGTTCTTCTCCCTTCTCATTAACTGCTGTTAACATTTCTTCATATATTTCTTGGGATTTGCTAGACAGGAATGCATAAACACAGCTCACTGCAGATTCTCCTAGAGGGGTACGGATGATGTATAGTTGTTCAAATAGAGATGGTACACAGGCAAAAGTCTCATCCATATACCATGTGTTGTAATCTGCTAGAAGATGTAGACCTTCCTCCCTCTGTCATGAATTAGGAAAGGGTGCAGGTCTGATCCACCTGTCATTGTCCACTCACCTTAAATATTTAATTCTTGAAGAGATGGTGGATCTTTGGGATAGTTCTCTTAATGGAATCCATCTGACCAAGTGCAACTCACCCCTCTTGAGTCATCTCTCCCACACTGTCATGTAGGATCTGTTCAGTATTACCTCTGTTGGCAACTGCACGTTCTTTTAGAATCCATCTGCCTTCACTGCAAATGTATCTGGTGTGTGGTCTATGGTGGAAATTATATTTTTTACATCCAAATCTGTTGTAAGCCTATCGTTGCAGGAGAGAGCTACTCTCCTGGAACATTCCCTGCATTTTGTTGAAGAAGACATAGACTCCTTTGTGTATATATATAACCACGATAACATAGTTTTTCTCCCCCTTTATTGCTGCGTGTAATTTCCATTATGAAGTAAGGGTATTTGGAGATTTTTTTCTAGTTTTTTAACTACGATTTCACTGATAATGATAACAGTGTAAATCACAAAGTAATTCACAATACACTCGTGCTTAAAATGTTAAATGAAATTTGTACGAAAAATAAAAACTAGTGAAAAACTTAAACAAATTCTGTTTTATTTTTTACTATGTGGGGGTTTTGGTTGGGTGGGTGTTTTTGTCTGTATCTGCATAGGCATGCACCAATGTTAGGTGGTTCTAGCTGAAGGTTCGTTGATGTCAAGAGCAACAACATTGATTTCACCAGAGTTCTCAAGGTTTAGAGACCACAAATATGTAACGTAGAAAAGCAAGCCATCGATTAAACTGGTACTGGTAGTCAAAGACAATTTTGGTGGTGGGTCATACTGTTTTGTTTTTTTTTCAATAAATGAACAAAAATGGTAAACATTGTAAACAAAATCTCGTCTAAAAATGAACCACTTAGGTAAAAACATGTATTTATTTCTTTGATATATTCAGTAACGTAGAAAAAAAATGTATGAATGAGAGAGAGATAGCGTGACGCGAAAATATTTTACGAAAATAAAGCTACTCGCTTAGTTAGGTCTGTATCAAGATATATCACTTAGTTTATTCTGTCATCTCTATTTCGTATTGTTATTACTTTCCTACATGTCAATATTATTACACCAATCGGCAAGAAAGACATCAGAAAATAGTAAGTGGATCTGTCATCGGTTCTTTATTTTAGAAATGATATATCTTAGGGTTTCTAGGAAAAACATGTTTTCTCGTGGCTAGCTTTATTTGGGCCGAGTGAAAGAGATATACACAAGTATCTATTTACTTCTATGAGCACCTCCTCCCACTTTTTTTTTATATAATTAAGAACAAATATTATATCGAATTTTAACTAAAATGTTGACGAATGGAAAGAAAATTAAAATGTTCTCTGCATATGCGATCAGTATTTCAATGTGTTATATTTATAGTATTCTATATGAATATGTAAATGTATCAGATCAACGCACTAGAGGAGGATTATTTAACGTGACTCCCAGTTCGATGCCAGGATGGTATGTCGCTTGGATAATTAATCTGTCACCCGGTTTAACACCACCACCTGGCCCTTGGGTGCTCTTAGCGAAGTCCCCTCTGTTGCAAGCATTTGGACCAAGTCACCGGTCTGAGGATACTTTCGTCCCTCCCTCCATCCAGCCTCAGAGGGTGATGTGCGCTGCTCTTCCCTCTTTACTAACAAGTAATAAAAAAAACCTTGGTGAACTACGATACTCAGTTATAGCAGACGTCTAAAGTTTTGAACTTACTGTTGTGGACTTAGGTAATTATAGTAAACACGGCAGAATGTATTGCACATTACTAACTATTATAGCTACCAATATCTGAAATAAATCTTGCTATTATATGTACCGTTGTCGGCGAACGGGGGGGGGGGTCTAAACTGTATCTCAGCCAGCTTCTAAACGTATAAAGAATTAGGCCACCTATTTAATATGTAAATAATTTACTATAAAAACAAAATTCAGCAAACATTAAAAAAAAAAAAAATGTTTGTCTTATATTTGTCTTTGACAGTCTATATATCATTTACCAGACAGACCATGCTAGAATAAATTTTCTTGCTCCGTTCCAAACTTTCTTAACGTTTTGCAATATTCTTTTCTCCTCTTTATCAACTCTATACTGTGTTTGTACCAGTGAGGGGAAACTATGTGGTGGCTTGACCTACTAGCAGTCCCTCAAATCACACACACTACTGTCTTAGAAAAGAAAAGGAGTCATTAGATAATGCTGTTGTTTAGCACTGGGTCATTGCTAATTGAGGAAACCTATGATCAAAAACGTTCCAGCCATGACGATCCCAACTTTTTGTATATCTATGACTACATTATCCAATGTGTCTACACTATCCAATGTGTCTACATTATCCAACAGTAGGGTGTGATTCGAGGGAGATTTGGCTGCTATTGTTTGCAGGTCAACCGACCAGGGATGGTCACTGCTGGAATGCCTTTGATCATAGGTCTACTTGATCAGGATTGATCTATGGCTAAACAACAAAAACAACTATCTTTTCCAAGACTTTATTCCCAGTTTTCTTCATTCATGTAATATTCATACTATTGTGTCATTTCCTCTGGATATTTTCTGTCTGTGTACTTTTTGCTGTTCCAATTTGTGTCAAGTTTCTTCTTCTTAATAACCTTTCTGTTAATATTTAATACATCCTTATATCTTACATTGTCTCTTTATTGTAGGGTGTCTGGTAATATTGCAACAACAACGAATTAATGAATTAAAGAATACCACTATCAAGAATTCCTTTGACACTTTTTATAATCTTAAAGAAGCTTGAAGATATATGGGAACTGATTTCTAATTACAAGTATATGATCGATTATGGGGAATGATGCCATTTAAAAATAAAGCTTCATTATAACTGAGACACATCTACAGAAAAATCTACACTATTGTCAGAGATAATAAATTAGTGTCAGTAGGAAATTTTGAATTAAAGTCCTTGTGAACTTAACCTCACTGACATTATGTTTCATAGACAGTCACTCCAACATTACCAAATATAAAGAAAGGAATTATAGTTGTATTCCATGAAGAACAGATGCTGTTATGGAGGAGAAATTGTGTGAAAGTCAGGATTATGGTGAAATACAATCTGATAATAGTGATTTATCTCATCAGACACATGTAGATATAGAGAAAAAATCATACAAATGTGACATCTGTGGAAAGACATTCTCTGAGAATTGTGTTTTCACTTCTCACAAGTGTAATCACACAGGTGAGAAACCATACCTTTGTGATAACTGTGGTGAGACATTCTCACACAGGTATAAATTAAATTATCATAAACGTATTCACACAAGTGGGAAACCATACCGCTGTGGTATCTGTGGAAAAACATTCCCTGAAAGTGGTGCATTAACTCGTCATAAACGTACTCATACAGGTGAGAAACCATATCACTGTGATATCTGTGGTAAATCATTTACATGGAATGTACATTTGACTAATCACAAAAGCAGTCATTCTGTTAAGAAACCATATCTTTGTGTTACCTGTGGTAAAACATTCTCACATAAATTTAAATTAACTTATCATACACGCATTCACACAGGTGAGAAACCATACCACTGTGATATTTGTGGAAGAGCTTTCTCAGAAAGTGGAGCACTATCACATCATAAACGTACTCATTCTTCTGAAAAACCTTACCACTGTGATTACTGTGAAAAAGCATTTTCTCGGAATACTGATTTGACACAACATAAGCGTACTCACACAGGTGAGAAACCATATCATTGTGATATCTGCAGTAAAACATTTACTCGAAGTGCTCATTTGACTTATCACAAACGCACTCACACTGGGGAAAAGCCATATGGCTGTGATATTTGTGGTAAAGCATTTGCTAAACGTGGAACATTAAGTCATCATAAACATATTCACACAAGTGAGAAACCATACCCCTGTAATATCTGTGGTAAAACATTTTCACATAAGTGTAAATTAACTTATCATGAACGTATTCACACAGGAGAGAAACCATACCACTGTGATATTTGTGATAAAACGTTCTCACACAAGTGTAAGCTAACTCATCATAAACATATTCACACTAATACAAAACCATTCCATTGTGATATTTGTGGTAAAGATTTTTCTCAGGGTACATATTTGAATGATCATAAACGTACTCACACTGGGGAGAAACCATATCATTGTGATGTCTGTGGTAAAACATTTAAACAGAGCGGTGCATTAACTTCTCATGTTCGAACACACACAGGTGAGAAACCATACCACTGTGATTTCTGTGGTAAAACATTCACAGAGAAAGGTGCATTGTCTTCTCATAAACGTATTCATACAGGGGAGAAACCATACCATTGTGATGTCTGTGGTAAAAAATTTACTCAGAAAGCAAGTTTAACTCTTCACAAACCTATTCACACAGGTGAGAAACCATATCAGTGTGATATCTGTGAAAAAGCATTTACGCAGAGTGGTGCATTAACTTCACATAAACGTATTCATACAGGTGAAAAACCATATCACTGTGATATTTGTAGTAAAACATTCTCACATAAGAGTAATTTAACTGTCCACCAGCTTATTCATACAGGCTAGAAACAATATCATTGTGGTGAAATATCTTCTTACAATACTGATTTGAGTTGTCGCTAACTTACACTTATGAGAGACCATATCATTGTACAGGGGAACATTAAATCATCATAAACATATTCACAATGCTGAAAGAGATACACCTCTATAATTTGTCTAGTACAACATTCTTGCAGAAGAGTCATTTAACTATACAACAGCCTATTCACTCACACAGAGAAATAACTGTACTCTGTTGAATATTGGAAATTGACTCTTATTATCTGTTGCAATGTGGTAGCTGTCCCTATGTCACTCTATTGCCTCAGTGCTAAAACAACAGCTCTAACAAGTTATTTATTGTGGTGTAGTGATTTATTCGACTCGATAAATCAAAACACCATAAACAGGTTTTTTCTGCCATCAAGCAAGATACGGACGT
>JAOPJM010001291.1:36524887-36535448 GCA_027124095.1 Muusoctopus leioderma
AATCCCACCATGGCCTACTTGGGTGATAGACTTCATCTGTTGCCCAGTTTACCCCCACCACCTGGCCATTAAGTGCCTTTAGTGGAGTACACTCTGTTGAAAGCATTCAGGCCAGATCTCCAGTCTGAGGATACCTCCCTCCCTCCCTCCCACCAGTCTCAGAGAACCTGAAAAAGGATAATGGCACTACCCTTCCCTCCTGACAAAAAAATACAATATTCAGTGGGTCATCAGTAAAGAAATTTAGATTTGAAAAAAAAAAAAGGCCCATAATTACAAGATGTAGTCTCGTGTATATCAAGACATTTTGTGGTGAAAGGATTAGTTTAAAATTATGAGGTACATCTCAAAGAAGGTTGAGATTGTAAATGGTCAAGTACTATTTTAAAATGTTGCAGAATCCACAAAAATTTCTATTGCAATTGTAAATGAAGTTTTGGAAGAATTAAGCTGTTTTTTCAGAGCTGCATTATCTCTAAAGCCAATATAGAGTGGCTGAGAACACACAGTTTACTTTGGTCTGAAATAAAACACATTGCCAATATTGGAACTGAAGTAAATAATGATGTTGTTCTGCAGTTTGTTGAGTAAGTATGTAACTATCGAGAAGATAGATTTTCTGATGTTACACTAGGAATATCAAAATTACAAGATTACAACATTCTGAAATGGTCACTCATGAAACAGACTCGATCACATTTCTGCTGAAGTGAAAGACTTATAAGTATTGGCATTTCTAGATATTTTCAATTCTGATATCATATCCATGTGATATAAAGCAAACCGTTATATATATATATATAACTACCTGGCTATCCCACTGCATGGCACCTTGAGTGAGTGTCTTCTACCGTGGCTGAGATTGGTGGATGGAAGCTGAGAGAGAATCCTGTCATATGTGTGCTTGTCATCACTTGACACCAATTATTGCTTAAGCAACCGGTGACATTTGTTTACGTCTCCATAAAACAAATTGTCCGGCCATGTGGTGGTTTGGAGGTATAACTCCCATACTTAAAATAGGTATGGTTAGAATAGTAGGAATAGCAAGGTGATGTAAAAACATTGTACAACAACATGCAAAACGAAAGGTAAAACAGTTAAGTGGCAAGGTTATAGAACTGTTCAATAAGAGATTGGTAAGTTCAATTACCATGAGGAGTATAGATTCTATTGTGTTGGCTTCTTGCTCTTTGTCTGAGTGAGAAAGACAAAAAAAGTGGTGCTGTCACTCGGGCAAATAAACACCACTTTTTCTCTCTTACTCATTCTAGGACAAAGCAAGATCCAACATGTTACATTCCTCATGGCAATTATTGTCAATGCAGACCACCAGTTTCCTCAGATTCTGGAGTTTACCCAAAGTTATAGGACAGCTGACTCACAGGACCTCAGTTCAGGTTTGCAGCAGGTGCGTTATGTATTTATGAGCAGGATAATACAATATTGCTTCAGTTAACTTGTGAGGATTAGGTACAAAACTTTTCTGGGTAATATGCAACAAACTAGCAGCCTATCCAGTGGATATATCTCCTATACTACAGAAACGAGTTGAACACCAAATTTATGCAACTTGGGAATTTATAACAGGTTTAACAATGTACAAATATCTAAAATGGCAAAAATTAATAGGATAGAAACATAAAAAAAAACATTTAATCAAATAACACGAAATATATTATTGGTTGACATTGAGTAGAGACCAAAGCTATAAGGCACAGAAGTAACTTAATATGTTTATAGCCGTGTGGTTAAGAAGTTTGTGAGTGAATTTTGGTAGACGGAAACTGTACCAAAGCCAGTCGTATATATATGTATGTATGTATGTGTGTGTCTCCATATCTGTCTTGTTCATTTATGCCCCGTAACTTAGTGGTTTGGCAACAGAGACCAACGGAATAAGTACCAGACATTAAAAATAAGTACTGCGGCCGATCAGATTGACTAAAAACCTGCCAAGGCGAGCATGACTGAAACAACGAATAGAGTAAGTAAATTATAACCCTTTCACCCCATATAAGTTATACTTTTAATCTGATTTGAGATCATACAGCGGGTGCATTACTAAACAATATTTTATTTGGTTATAACCCAACTACTTTATTAAAACCAGATCAAATCCAGCTGTACTGTGAATCTATTTCTTAAATTGTTAACTTAGGGTGAATTTGTATTCCTCTTAATTAGAGATTTTATAAGAAAAGATGTTCAAATACTTTAGTATTTCATTTCTCAAGTTTAGCCAGGTCATAGTCCTAAGAGGTTCTTTTTTTTTTCTTTTTTGTTCTTGGTTTTACACATTTATATGTTGGCATGGATGGGATACTTCTTTTTTAATAAATTTCGACATTTGCATATTGTTTGGGGGCAACTGTTTATATAGCAGGATACTTTTATTTATAATCATTCAATCATGACTATGGTTGAGTGATTATAAATCATTCAACCATACTAAGGAGAATGAGTGGAATTTGTTATCAACAAAGCAGAGATATATATATAGTTAAGTGGGGACTAACATGCTAAATGTGTGAGCCAAAAATATTTCGTAATCAATCAAAATTATACCCGTAATGGAAAGACAAATCACCAGTGTCAATAACAATTTCTGTCAAGAAAGGCAAGGGAGACAAGCACAGCCTAACCTTTACTTACCAAACCATAGAATGAGTGAAAGAATGTAGAGGTTTTGAGTAAAAAACTCACTGACTATGCAGTTTAAAACAATGACCCTTTGGCCAATATATCTATCTGTATTAAGGTTTGAACCCATTAATATGATCAGAACTCCATTGACTTGATCTCACAGCCAAAGTGCCCCCAAAAATGTTAAAAGGTTAAACACAATAGAAGAAATGAAACCATGCTTAATTGAAATGATTTAATGAAATATCAAAAGATAGAAAATACTCTCATTCTTCATAATTTAATGAAAAACAATGTTTAGGAATTATAATTTTCAGATCACAGACATTTGGTAAGCAGCAAATGTCTTAAACTGTGAGAAAGAATATTTCAACTACTTCAACAGTATTTTTTGTGACCAACATCATTTTGCGATATATAAATTCTCAATTTAAAAATCAATCTTAAAACAAAATAAAAAATTTAAAGGAATATTTTAACGATTTAAAAAATTTTTTTTTCACTTTTGTATTTTCTTTTCCAATGCCAACTATAATTTTATTAAAAAAATTAAATAAAACAATTCTAACAATATAAATAATTTCACAGAAAATCTGTTTCCCTTTAAAAGAATGGTTGTGAAGAGGATCTTTACTTAAATGCAGCTATGAACAGAATGGAAGAGAGGAATCTTAATTTATTAAAAATTAGATTAATTTGAAATTCTTTTAAATAGGGTTTTTTTTTTTACTTGCATATATACGTTTATTAAACTGTATATGAAAGTTTTTTCATATTTTTAAAAATCAAAAAAATTAACAAATCTATTGGTAATGATCCCACAGTAAAATTTAAATAAGAATCTGATAACAAAAAATAAAAATTATTGCTTACAAGCATATCTGCCATAATGCTTAAAATCAGTTTATGGATTCTTTAATTGAGTTTTATAATTGATAAATAAAAAACAAGACACTCCTCATATGTAGCCCTTAAATTGGTTCACCAAGAGATCAACTGTTATCTGGAGATTTCGGCCCGTCGAGTGTGTTTACAACATTGGATGTTGTTTCATCTTTGCTATGAATCATAGCTGATAGGAGTTCAGTATAAAATTCACGACAGACTCCAAAATTAAGTCCAATGAGTCGAATAAATACTTTGGTAGCAGCAATTAATTCAGTTTCAACTGCAGACACAGCAGCAGGCACTTTCACTTTATCAACACTGCCACAGCAAATACATTGGTATATAAACTCATTGATTCGTTTAACTAAAAATAAAATAAAATAAAATAGTTTATACCCAATGGAAACCAAATGTGGAATAACAATGATAAAAAATGACTGAAAAGGTATCCTCCATAAACAGGCTATTGAAGAATACCTTATGGAATTATAATGTTCAGCACATAAATATTAAAGTAGCATAATAAGGTAAACCTGAACATAGTTTCCTAAAATAAATGCTGTATATTTAAAATATGGCATAACATGAAAATACTGTAAACAAAATTTGAAACATAATTGGTTAATTTGTAGAACAAACAAAATATACTCCCCTGGTATACCAAGCCAGCAAGGGAGCCTCTATGCATTTGCTTGACCAGCTAGAAATAGCAGCCAAATTCCCTCAAATCACACCCTACCATCTTAAAACAGGAAGAATACATTGGACAATGTAGTCCTAGACATACAAAAAGATGAGATAGTCAAGGCTGGAATATCTTTGATCATAGGTTTTCTCAACAACAACAACCCTTGATATGCATTTTAGAATCAAGCCAACAGACACCATAAGCAATCTAACAGAAATTTGGCAGGAGGAGAAAGCAGGGCTATTTGAAAACAGAAACAAAAGTCAGAGTATTACTGTATGGAAAACAAAACCTAATTATGAAAACCTCCAGTTACTGTCAGACCTAGGCTGTTAAACATTAGCTTCAGTCAATATACAGTTATACTATAACTGATTCTCCTCCCTACTACTCTAATACCATATGCACTGTATGTGTTACTCTATTTAAGCCTGCATTAAACATTATATGTAGTCTTGTTTCCAATGTCTACCTCAGTATAAAACTCTCTTTCCCTGCCATGCAATTATTAAATGTTAACAAACAGTAACCTCCAGCATTTCAAGCTACATAGTAATGACACTAGTCTCACACATCAATCTTTACCATTCATGTAGTAGAGGAGGTTCATAATCATTAGCTATGGACAATGTGCTGTCTTCCTTGGAATGTAAAGATTATCATGGTACAAAGGATGGTGGATGGCAGAGACAGTAGAGTTCTAGTCTAAATACCTTGTGGTATTTAGTTGTCCCTCTATATTCAAATTTGCTAGGGTCGACTTTGCCTTAAACCCTTCCTGGGTAGATAAAATAAGGGTTTACTGTAAATTCATCACAGCTAATTACATCGCGGTAAATATATGACCTGTTAATTTCATCACAAACCAATACATCATCGATAAATTCCTCATCAGTAAACTCATTGTCATACTTTTTATTCACAAAGTAAATACATCACTAAACATTATTTAAAGTTTTTTTATTCACAGAGTAAATACATCACATTTCATTAACAATGCAAAAGAAATTCAAATATTCCATCCCACGATCTGGAAATTTTTTTAGAAATCTTGAAAAAGTAATAATCAAGAAATGAAGTAATACTCAAACAGTATATCACTAGTGCAGAAATTCCATATCACAAAAACAAATATAAAGATAGGACAGTGAGAATGCAACAATCATCTCAAAATTGCGAAATACTGAATTGTTTAACTCTTAACAAACTGTTAAAAATGTTCTATGTCCTGTAATTATATTGAGCCGGAAATGCCTAAAGATTGGTTTTTTGCAGCTTATTTATTATGAATTTTACAGGTAAGAAACACAGGTACTTGAGGTGTTTTCATATAAAAATAGTTCACTTTCACCATATATATAGTTCAATGATTCATATCAATTTGATGATGCAGTACTGTGTGGAACTGTGTCCTACAGGATGTTAAGAATTAAGAGGCATTGCTCATAATTTGTCTTTTAGAATGTTTCTTCTGTCCTTCAATTTAAAATCGTGTTATCTTTCTACTGCATATTTTTTTGTGTGATTCTATTTTTAAAAGAAACTTTGATTTGTTTTTTCATGTGTATATTAAGTAAATCTGATATTAATAATTTTTTTGTTTTTGAATTTCTTTTTCATTGTTAATGAAATATGATATATTTACTCTGTGAATAAAAACTTTAAATAATGTTAAGCGATGTATTTACTGTTGAATAAAAAGCATGACAATGTGTTTAGTACGACGATGAATTTGCTGACTGTGTATTGGCTTGTGATGTAATTACTTTGCAATGAAATTACAGGCAATGTATTTACTGGAATATGATTACCTGCGATGTATTTACCAAACACCTAAAATAAGTACAAGTCAATTACTGAGGTCAACTATTGACTACATCCCTCCCTCCCACCAAAATGTGTGACCGTATACCAGTAAAAGAAAAGAAATAATTATGGCACATTAGCTATGAAGTTAAGATGCTGGACTACTAGCCACATAGTCATCATCATCATTATCGACTTCGAACCTTACTATATCCATTGTATTGTCTTGAGACAAAGCACATAACTATTTACCCCAGCCTTCATGACTAACAACAGGTTGTACTACTAGAAAGTTCATTTACAATAAGTTCTACTACAAGCTCATTTACAAATATAACTAACTAATCAAGAAAAATCAATTGATACATACGCATAACCTTGTGGACTGCATGCTGAGGTGAAATTACTTCCTGTAATTGTCCTAAGAGCAGCTTCTGCTTGTCAAAGGTAAGCTCTGCAAATTCGTGTTTCTTCAGCCAATCATTGACCACACTATTAACTTGCTCAGCACACCTTAGTGCTATGTCTGACGGATTTCTGGAAGTAAATCATAGACAATTGAATTATTAACACAATTATCATTTCTTTACATTGTTTTTACAAAGATTTGTTGTTTAGCCCCAAGTCAACCATCCCACTTTTTTGTTCAGGAAGTGTACCCCTGATTACATTATTCAATGTCCTTTTTTTTATTTTTAAGATGATAGGGTGTACTTTCAGGGAGATTTGGCTGCTATTTCTAGCAAGTCTAGTGACCATGTAGAGGCTTCCTCATTGGCCCAAGAGTTTCTATGTTGTCCCACTACCTGCTCAATGTAGCAGTCAGATATCTCTTAACAAAGTCCCTACTGCCTTTAATATAAGGATTACATGTTTTAAGTACAAAATATAAAGATGGTATGCTCTTTTTAATAAAGACAGGGTAGTCATGGCTAAAAACACCAATGGAATACTTCAGTAGATTAGTCTATGCAAGATGACCTGATCAGGACTGCTTAGAAATTAATCCTAATTTCTAAAACATTCATTCTATTTGATAGACCAATTTATAAGCACCAATTTGAAACAGAAAAAAAAGCAACATGGCTCAAACAACATATCTTATTGCTTGCTGGGGAGGTGAGAGGGTTTTGTGACCACATTACCAATTACATTACAGAACACTTGCCATTCCTGTATTCCCAAATGAGGTATATAAATGATTATTTTCTGCTATTTTAACTGTACTATTTTATCTCTATGAGTATGTCACTGTTAAGCACTTGAGATACTTGGAGATAAAACAGTACAGTTATTGGAATGGAAGATGCTCTGTAGCATAATCAGTAAGGTAGTAACCTGGCAAAGATAGATATGGGGTTGGTAAGCATGTTGCTCTTTTTTTCTATCTCATTGGTGCTTATAATGTACTAGCTAAAAAGCCACCTGGAGGCATTTTGGCTAGTACAATACAATTTATGATTGTGGTTCTTTCATTCCTTGCTTTTTTACTGAATCCTGTTTAACAAATTTCCATCATTCTTTCACTGATCATTTGTCAATGTTTAATTTTTAATTTTGCAAAGTTATATTTTCGGGAACTAAAAATATTAATTCACGCATATTTATCAAAATGGAGCAGCAATATACTCTGGAGGTGATTGAAATCAAAGGAACTTGATTTCATTCACCTCCAGAGTTTACTGCTGCTTGTTTTATATCAATATCCAGCTTGTTTGCTCTCTATACTTCTACTTCTATTGTTAAGCTTCTTAGTTCACATTTTGCTGGTCGTAAGAACTAAAGGTGTTATAGGGTGGTCCGAATTTGCGCCGCAGGCCGGTGGACCAAAGTAGCATAGAAACACTCCCGGGGTTACCCTGATTCCAAATATGTGCCATTTGCTGTGGTAGACCCCCCAGGGAGCTGAGTCTATAAGCCAGAAAGCCATGCGGACACACGCACAGAAATTCGCATTTATTATTATAGATATATATACACGTGTGTTTGTGTTTGTGTTTACGTTTACTCTGTTTAAAAAACAGTTTTGTAGTTTATGTCCCGTAACTTAGTGCATCGACAAATAGAGATTGATAAAGTAAGTACTAGACTGAATTATGTACTGGGTTCGATATGATCAACTAACCCTTGAAGGCAGTGTCCCAGCATAGTCGCAGTCCAATGACTGAAACCAGTAAAAGTATAAAGAATAAAAGAATATATGTGTGTTTGTGTACCTGTATGTGTAAACACTCATTTCAACAAATGCCAAGTCTTCCTATCAGTCTAAATGTTATTCTCTTCTCTTGCAATTGGAGAGAGCTGCCCACAGGTATTCATTATTAATAAGTTTGTCATAAAACAACAATACGAAGGAATTTATTTACTGAACCTTACAGAACGTTATTTTCGAAAAAAACTGCTTACATAAGCATTCAAAATTACCAAAATTAGGGAAAGGAAATCTCTGTGAAAATCCATTTGTCCGTATCATAATTTAGAGCTAAAAATAGGAAAACGTATGTTTGTGTCATTCAACTTTCAATATAATATTAGTGATACCAAATGGTATGTGATATAATTTCGATTTGCTTCTAGAAATATAGCTCCAGCAAGTTAAAACTTGTATTTATATGTTTATTCCGACAATAACCTTTTCATGTCCCACTGTGGGGCACCTTGAGCAACTGTCTTCTTCTATAGCCTCGAGCTGACCAATGACTTGTGGATTAATCTGGTAGACAGAAACTGTAGAAGCCTGTTGTATATGTGTGTGCGTGTGTGTGTGAGAGACAGAGAGAGAGAGTTTGTCTCCCTAACTGTTTGTTTATCTCCCGTAACCTAGCAGTTTGGCAATAGAGATCGATAGAATAAGTACCAGACGTAAAAATAATTACTGGGTCGATCTGATTGTCTAAAAACCCTCCAAGGCATTGCCCAAGCATGGCTGCTGTTAAATAACTGGGACAAGTAAAAGAAAGAATAGATATAGATATATATATGACCCGCCCACTTAGGCCATAAGGGCAATAGACCGCTGGGCCGTAACACTGGGTCTCTCTCTCCCAGTATACCTGTAAGCATCTATCTACTATCCTCTGACTTTCGATTTCCTGGTTCCTACCCACCCACTATCATAATCACACTTCTCACCATGGCCTCTACACCATTAACACATGGTGGCTCACACTCACTCACCTGGCCGGACGGCCACACTTTGTGACCTCCCGTCCCCGCCCTTCTACCCCCCCCAATCCTACCACCAGCCACCCATTGACTCCCCCACAACACCAACTTCACTCCGATTTCCTGGTTCCTACCCACCCACTATCATAATCACACTTCTCACCACGGCCTCTACACCATCAACGACTCCCCCACAACACCAATTTCACTCCGGGACACCATTTAGCACTCACCGAATATCCTCCTCGCCCTTCTGAAAATACTTGTCAGATATTTCATTTTATCAACTCCCTGGTGAGATTCGAATTCAGAACGTAAATGGCCATACCTAGATACTGCAAGGCACTAGATTACCAATTCTGCCATCTATTGTAATTTATTTATCACACATGGGAAGATTACAAAGGATTAAAACCTTTTTGTTTCATTTAACAATATGACTAAATGAATAAATTTTAATGTCACAACTTCTATGTCAGAATGGTGTCTAAAATTGGTGTCTTTACCGATTTTGGATCGGTGCTTGGAACACATGAACACATACAATATATGCTTGGTGTGTTGTATGTACTACATGGGAGATGTGTAATATATATTACATGTGAGTGTGTTATACAAGTACTACATGTGAGTGTGTTGTACAGTACTACATGACAGGTTTGTTGTACAAGTACTACATGACAGGTTTGTTGTACAGTACTACATGTGAGTGTGTTGTACAGTACTACATGACAGGTTTGTTGTACTACAGATACACAGCATATGTGTTGTACATGTTGGGTGTGTTGAGCAGTACACAGTACTACTTGATTGTATGGGCAGTAGAATGAGGTATTTAATATGACATATACCATGTAACAGGGGCGGACTGAGCCGTCGGTCCATCGGGCACTGCCCGAGGGCCCACAGCTGCAAGAGGCCCACACTCGGACATCAGCACTAAGGGGCCCAGTGAACAGTTATGCCCGAGGGCCTATAATACTCTCAGTCCGCCCCTGGCTGGTATTAATTGTACATATGTCTTTGCTCTGTTGTTAACTTAAGGAAATTGATATAAAATTAGTGGTGATTGTGATGGTAAGGTTTCAAGCTAAACTAACATTACAAAATATTTATCTAACTTCTACTCTTGTGGGAGGTAGACAATTGAAGTTCATCTATAGGATTTTGTAAATTCTCTAATTTGGAACTTATGCTTTCCTGTTTTTTTTTGTTTTGTTATGTATTTTAGATGATGAAAACATAAATCATAATGTAGGTCCCCGGAAAAGTCTGCAACTCTATGCTCAAGATGAATGGCTTGCAGATAATGAAGGAACCAGAAGATATCGACGAGTAAGTATTTATATTACACACACACACACACAC
>JAOPJM010001291.1:36640671-36650671 GCA_027124095.1 Muusoctopus leioderma
TCTAACGTTTCGGGCAAGCCCTTCAAAAGATACAGACAAAAGGTGAGCCAAGAATACAGGTGTACAATAACGAACCTTAAAACTTGTATTAACAGTGTGACTTAGTCCCACAATACTTTAAGTTTCGTAGACGCAAAGATATACGTTTATCTCCTCTGATGCATTGTGTTAAGTGCTTTTTTTTCTTTAATTTGTGCGCATGCGTGCACACGCGCACACACACACATAAAGATAGCCACTTGTTTGTTTAGGTGTAGCTCATAGGCATTATGCTCCAGACTTGTTGTTGCACTGCTACCACAACGTTTGTACATCTGTTATCTACAGGCATTTCTTTAATGGAGGCCTCTGTATTAGGTATTAAAAGGTTCTGTCACTTTACTTAGAATTCACTGCCATGTTGATAAGAGTTTGTTCAATGCAAAAACTGATGCGAATATGGTGGATATCTGAACAGTTCAGTTTGTTAGCTTTATTTTCTTTCATTTCTTCTACACTTATGACCAAATAATGTATATGTGGATACTGTAGGAAATAAAGTAGATATTGTATTTTAACTGAAGATTTTTGTATTTGCAGTTTACTTTCCATTCTACTACCTCCTCATCATCATCATCATCATCATCATCATCATGTACCACTATAGTCTTCTGCTCTAGTAACTGAGCTGTCATGAGTCATTATCATTAACATGTACATAAAACTGATGCGCTACAGACTGACCTATCCCATCATCATTATTATCATTGTAGTTTTTGCTGTTGCTGCCATCATCATTCTTTTTATTATTTTTTTGTTTGATTGTTGCTCCCTATCTTTTAATGTATCTGAACTTAGAAAATGGTATTCTTGTATAAAATACATACAAGAATGAAACACTCCTCTTTAAGAAAAAAAATAAAATTTATCTGCTGGTTTTCAGGAAGTGGCCTTTGGGGGATGTCAAATTACCATGATTTATCATAAACTCTGTGAGATACCAATCCTTTTAGAACTGAAGAACTATTTCTTTTTAGCCTAGAAAGAAATAGAAAGAAAAAAAATTTCTAAGGTTTTTAAGTAAATAATGGACATTTTGGAGCCTAATAGTTATAGGAAGATAAAATTCTTTAATAATTTTTCTTCTAAATCTTGTTGACTATAGAAGAAAGGAGGTAAAAGTGAATAATGGTGTTGTCAGTCTAGATAAGGAGGTAAACATGACTCATTGAGTTCAGAATAAATGCACTTAGTATAATTTCGGTGTCTTACAACAGAGTCTGGTGATGTAGGAAAGGATGTTTGTTTTCCAAGTAACATGTGAACACCAAAAATATTTTAAAGGGATCAGCAAGATTTTCTAACAATTTAACAACTACTGCTGTTAGTTCTGTAAGTTTATGTTTTCTCTATTTCTTGACTGAATTTAGGCAGGAAAGTAGCCAAGTCTTGGAGATTTGGTAAGCAAATGAGTTGGTGATGGAGTGTTGGTGTGTGTGGTTTTGGTATTTTACAGCACTGAGATTGAATCTTTCTCTTACTTGAGAATAATTTAGGGTTGTAGATTGGCAGAATTGTCAGAGCATCGAACAAAATGCCTGTGTTATTTAATTACAATTTTATTAGATACTAAGTTCAAATCCCTCTGTGGTCAACTTTGCCTTTCATCCTTCCAGGGTCGATAAAATAAAGTACCAGTCAAGTAATGAGGGATGGTCGATTTAATATTCCTGTAAGGCATCCTAGATGTAAATGGAATTGTAATAGAAGAGTTTTGTTTTTTCTCTTGTTATACTTTGTTACAGGAGTAGGGGCAGTGTACATGACCTCTACAGGCTGGTGATATTGATGTAGTTGATGTTCAGTTGAAACATGTAGGTCAATATCTGCAAGAAAAGCATGTATGGGGAGGGAATTACAGTGGATAGTAGTTCTGAGGAGGAAGGATTGGGTAAAATATTGAGTGTAGGTGGCATATCTCATTGTCCTGAAACACTGTCTGAACAGAGTTATATCACATTGTCATGAATAGTCTCAGAATAAAGCTATATCACATTGTCATGAATAGTGTCAGAATAAAGCTATATCACATTGTCATGAATAGTGTCAGAGTAAAGCTATATCACATTGTCATGAATAAAATCAGAGTAGAGCTCTTATCTCAATGTCCTAAACAGTGTCGGAGTTTACTCTATATCACATTGTCCTGAATACTGTGAGAGCAGAGCTATATGACTCACATCCCTATTATGCATACTACCCTAGCTCATGGTACCTGAAAATAAAACTAACTACAACAAACCACAACAGCTATACAGACCGAATCCCTAAAATCCTGAACTATTTCCAAATTCCAGAGATTACAACCAAAAGCCTATGTCTCATTGTCCTGAACTGTGTCTGAGTACAGCTATATCTCATTCTCCTGAATACTGTCAGAATAGAGCTGTGTCCCATTAACATCCATCTTATGTTCACCTTGTATGTCTGAAGGTTTGGTTGGAAACCTAAAGGATAGACAGGAATTAGTGTTCCTGTTTGGTTTGCCTTATCAAAAAGAATGTTGTTATACCTCATGATTGAATTACAATGACAATTGATACAGTACTTTGTTACTGTTGACATGCATTGCACTTGTACTAATTAGCAAGCTGTTAATTATATTTATACTTGCACTTTAAACGAGTACTACACATAATCAGTAATATTTTTTGTTACCTAACTTGGAGGTTTTGTAAACTTTCCAGATCCAATTCATCTGTTTGTTATTTACTTTACTGTTGGCTCTTCACTCATTTAAGTCCATGTAGTCACTCAGCCTGCTAAGAATAGCAGCCAAATCACTCTCAAATCATGCCCCACCATTTCAAAATGGAAAGGACACATTGGATAATGTAATCCTAGATATACTATGAAGAAATGATGGGATCGTTGTGGCTGCAATGCCATTGATCATAGGTTTGCTTGATCAGGGCTGATCGTTGGCTAAAGAACAACAACAACAGCACCTGTAATCATATTATACTATTTTTACTGTGTTACATGAATTTCCCTGTCTGTAGTAGCTTCATAATTGAGATAACGTACAACTGGGTTTCCTCTCTTTTCCTAATCACTCAACTGAGAAGTTATTGTGCCTTCTACATTGCTTTATTATAAACCTTTGGTTGTAAATCATTGTTATAAACCTTTGGTTGTAAATCATTGTAAGGACATAGCGGAGGAGTAAACAAAAAAATAAAAATAAAAATGGTGAAACTATTTGAGCTGTTTTGCTTACTCTTACCCTCTGCTGTGACATTTCAAATACTGAAAGCACTTCAAGGGCGATTGTTCAAATAGTTGTGATAACAAGATTTCTCATTGAAAATGTTTTCCCTCGGTTTAAAGTCCACAAAGTTAAAATACCTATTTATTTGGTATGCAGTGGAAATCATTTTTCTAGCATGAAATACTTGTACATCTACGTGTGTGTATATTGATGCTCTTGTAATTCAATGGCTAGCATGCATGCCTGCCTAGTTAGCAAGAGATCAGAGTTTGATTTTTGTTGAGGTGTCCTTTGCTTTTCAACGAATTCTATTTATTATATATATTACATATATTTTGCTTCTTACTGTGTAGTATATGTATATATGTGTGTGTGTGTGTGTGTGTGTGTGTGTGTATATGTATGTATTATGATGTTTCACTTGTATATATTATTTGTCTTCGTATTCTATCACTTCTTATTCTACAGACAGTAGAAAATCAAGTGCATAAATTACAGTATTTACTCTACATTTTATCTAGTGTTCTTAAATACTGCCTGCTAGTGTCTGATTGTTGTAACTTGGTTGAGTCATTTTGACAATGTACACTAAGACAGGCACTACTAAATCCACTTTTTTCATCCCATTTTAAAATTATTTGTATCAAAGTCAATAAGTCATAAACTGGTCATAGATACACTACCTTCTTGGTCTCGAAAAGTAGTGAGAAGACATTTTTTTATAGAAATAAAGTTGAACTTGAATGTATAAGACACTCAAAGACATGCTTGAGTCATATAAGGTATATATATCGAGATTAAAGTGCTTAAATTTCCACTCGAGGTTCAACTCTTCACCTCCTCATCAATGGCCACTTCTTATGTTATTGATCATTCTCGGTCAATTAACCTCATGAGTGTTGTTGTTGTTGTTTAATATCCAGTTAGCCCTGGTTGAGCAGACCTGTGATCAAAGGCATTCCTATCTTGTCTTTTAAAATTCTTTATTGTTTTTTTTATCAGACTTCTTCCTTTTTTTAAATGATATGGTGTGATGTTAGGGTGATTTGGCTGCTATTTTCAGCTAGTTGGTCTCATACTGGTTGTTGTTTAGCCCCAGGTCAGCCCTGATCAAGCAGACCTATGATCAAAAGCACTGCAGCTATAGTGATCCCATCTCAATTTCAGACAGTATAACTTACAACTAAATTATCCAATGTATCCTTCCTGTTTTTAAACATTAGGGTGTGATTTGAAGGAGATTTGGCTGCTATTTTAGCAGTTTGAGCAACTGACTTTAGACTCCCTTGTTGGTTTGATCTCCTGCTTGTTTTAAAATAAGGCAAGGCTGGAATTTGGAATATCCCTACGTTTTAAAATTTTGCTGCTACCTTTTGTTTATGTTTTCTGATTAATTCTGATGGATCAGGACAGCATTTGTATACAAACATTATTCTTTAATTCTTTCACTGCATCTTATTAGCAATGGGAAATATTAGGACCTCTTACTTCTTTGCTTCTCCTACCAAATAAATTGTGTGAGTTGACACACAAACTGGTTATATCACTGATATGTTTTCTATGTCAAGTGTAGCTGTCATAGATAAACACAGCCAACTACACTAAATCATCTACACTTTCTTCTCTGCTCCACCCCCTCCCACTTTTACATAGTTCTTTCATCCCTATTTCAATATGACCCTTCTCTGCATAACAATTATTAACATACCCTCTCTCATTGCTAAAATAAAGCCATGTGGTATTACAGAATTATTTTCACTTATCTGTCTGCCTGGTGCCTGAGAGATCTTTTTGGGGGATTCTCTTGTTTTGAAATGTCTTCAAGTTTTACATATCAGATTCACTTTGTACTTATTGAGTATGATTATTTTTTTCAGTAGTCTTATGTTTCTTGTGCTCTTTCACTGCACAACCAAGAGCAGGGTATATGCAGTGTTTTGTTTTGGATTTGAACTCGGAGTGTAGTGAGCTAGAATACTGTCAGCAAGGTGAGAGTCAGGACTTGGTTCTCATCCCCTTCCTGTTTATTATAGTTTTCCAGACTATAACAGAGGAGTTCAAGATTGGCTGTCTGTTTCTGGAATAGAGAATATATTCCATAAAAATGCTTTATATCATCTTATGGAATCACTAACATTAAAATCAATATTTTGTTCTTTCCTGGAAGTCTTTTATAATACATTTGTTGTCTTATATTTTCCTTTGACAAGCATTTTGAACATAAAAAATTTATCATATGCATTTACTGGTTAACAAATTTCTGGCATCAAGTTATCTGAGGAGATATTACAAATTCATAATTTTCCTTCATTAATTGTTTTTAAGACCAAAAAGGTTTAATAAATGTCATTTTCAGTCTGCTACATCCACAATAGCAGCCAGATCTCTCACACATTGCACCCTACTGTCTTAAATAAAGATAATGTGGTTCTGGGTGCACTAGTCCTGTGAAAGGGACGGGATGGTCATGGCTGGAAAGCCTAACAAACAAATATTCTGTTCCTTGTTATATTGTCTTTGTAGTGGCACTATATATCAAATATATACTATTTAACAAATATAAATACAAGTCTATTTACTAATTAACAAGATGTAAAACCTAAAACAATATATTTGTTATTACTCTCTGAAAATTGGTAAATTATTTTCTATTCTTTTCTTCATGTGAACAGAAAAAAATGTTTTTCTATTCACACAATAAACTCATTTTTTCTGTTCACTTCATAAAACTTACTGTTTTTATATTTTAATATGCTTTAAAAAAATTATATTTTTGTATTTTGTTTCTTTACAGACTTACTGGACTAATTGATTTTTACTTTACATAATTTTATAACATTTATTAAAGGATTAAATTATTTCAGGTAAGTGTTTTAATATAAGTGTTTTAATATTTTCCATTTTTATATAAGGATATATAAAACAAAATTAAAATTTTTCGAACTATTAACCTCATCTTTAGCCCTTTTGTTACCATATTTCTAATGAAATACACTGCCTATGATTTTCAATTAATTTTGAAATTAATTTGAAGCGATTTAGTAAAATAGCTTTCTCATTATTAAGTTGGTGTTTGGAACATAACTTAACAAAAAGTTTTTGCATAATATTAAAATGGAAGGTTTAAATATAAATATAAACACCTCACAACAAAATGTTTTTTATCATCATAGAACCAAGGGTGGTTTCAGACAGGTTGGTATCAAAAGGGTTAGAAATGAGTAACTGTTTTCCAATATTTACATCGACACTACATTTCGATCAATTTGATCTCTAATTGTCGTCAGGTGTTTTATTCCTGGAAGTGTACATAGTCTCAGATTGTATTCAAACTAAGAAACTTTATTCTTAAACTAAGGGTAATAACGTTCTTATTCACTAGGCCACTGACACATGTACTATACATTTCTAAACTAAGGGTAATAATGTTCTTATCCATTGCATTGATATGTGTCAGTGACCTAGTGGATAAGAATGTTTTGACCCTTACTTTAGAAATAAAGTTTCCTAGTTTGAATCCAGTCTGGGACTATGTACACATCTGGGAATAAGATACTTGATGACGATCAGAGAGATCAAACCAATCAAAATGTAGTGTAGATAAGAAAATAAATATTGTAAAAAAATATTCTCTCTAAAGATAAGGTTAATAGTCCATAAAAATTATAATTTTTATTAACTTATCTCAAACATTTAAACATTTTATAAATAAACATAACTGTTTTACTTTAATAATGAATACGACTATGGAATTTTGATACACATTCTTGTGGGGTGTTAATTCTCAGATCTATCAATTGTGGAATTTTCATACCCAAACTTGTGGGCTTTCTATACACAAAACTGTAGGGTTTAATGTGACCAGGTGTGGGAATTTAATGCATGTAATTTTTTTTTTTTACACATAAATTAAGATGTTTATTTACTCAACTCTAGATTATTTTCTTTTTATACACTGTGATATTGTTTTTTAAGACTCATTGGGAGTGGGAGGAGGGTTTTTTTAATTCACATGGCTGTTGTATATAACTTACAAAACTGGGAAATTTTACAATACACACTATACTGATTGCTTAAATATACACACAAATGTTTGACTCCAGTACATGAAAGCTGTGGCATTCAGTTTTTGGTCAAGTAACAAGCCAAAGTGACTGGCCGTTGGGGAGCAAGAGGTATTGTTACTGTTGTTGTTTAGCTCCAGGTTGGCTCATATTGAGTGCACCTTTGATGGAGGATTTTCCAACCATAACTATCCTGTTTTTTCAAAGTGTATCTTAGACTGTCTCATAATTGTGGTACCCTTGTAAGCATTACTTTGGGGTTTACACCCCCATGTCTGTGAGATTCACTCACATACACACATACACACACAACACACATATAAATACAAATGCTGACACATACACATGCTTACAGACTGCAGAACTTTAGAGTTTTCATAGACATTATTAATTTAATTGCAAGATGTTAAGTGGTAGTGATTATGTTCTTATGTTTAATTAATGGAACAAGGAGCAAGCACAACAATTTTAATGTTTGGATAGTAACCTCAAGTTTGATCTCAGTTGCTGAATTGTCACATTTTAATATTTCTATAGATTTTATGGATCAAACATAAGGAAGTAATTGCTCTTCATTTTTTCATAGATATTAGTCACTTGATTGAAGTTTATTATTTACAATTGAAGTATTGAAACTTCTGGGTCAGTTGATCAGTGGTTTTATAGGTATTTTTACAACTTCTGAAATCTAGAATTTGATTTTTAGTTAGTTTTCTTGTTGTAATACTTAAAATCTGGAACCTGGTCCCAGCATTTAAAAAATTGATTGCTTAATTAAATACAAGACCACAGACTGCATGTCTTGCTCAAGAGTGTTCTAAATATTTCTTTAAAGGGAGTATCTGCTCTGTAAAACCTCAGTAAGCACCTGGAAAGTTATGTTTGTGACGAAGTTTCAGTTCCTGATTGAGCTATTTCACTTAACTTACTCCTTCTCACTTTCTATATGGTTGAGACAGTTGACACCTCCCACTCATAATATCTATTTCATCACATTCTTTGCTATAATGTACTATAAGACTAAATTTATAAATTTCGGTCAACGCTATGTGTAACTCAAACTTAATTAAATACACTGGACAGTTGTAAACAACTGTCTTTTTATACAATATCTCTGTGGACAGAAAAAGAGGGATCACCTGGACCAGTTTTGATCTTTTATTTGGATTTCATCAGCAACTTAATACCCGTTTATAACTGTCCATGGAGACTTTGTGTATATAGCTACTATTATTTAGGGCTTCATTAAATCGTGGACAGTATAGATGTGTACTCAGTTGCTGATAAAGGATTGAAACCAGTCCATTTATTGTATAATACATTATAGCATATAGGCAGCGAATTGGCAGAGTCGTTAGAGCATCAGTTAGAATGCTTTGCAGTATTTGTTCTGGCTCTCTGCATTCTGAGTTCAAATCCGACCAAGGTCAACTTTGCTTTTCCTCCCTTCGGGGTTGATAAATAAAGTACTAGTCCAGTACTGGGGTCGATTCTTCTCTCTCCTTGTCTCTCTCCCCTCTCTTTCTCTCTCTCTCTCTGGAATAAATCGGCTGTGGTCAGACCTGGACAGGGGATGGGCACCGCTAGGTTTAAATAAAAACGCCCAAGAAACCGACAGCCCCCCTATGACTCCATTAGGAGTTAAAGGCTCGGAATTGGAATCGAACATTATAGCATCAAAATGAAACACTGCTAATATGTCAGTAATTCACATTCTTTGGAATATGGTATAAGTGAACCTGAAGACCCAGTCTTCAGCAACATGACAATACTGCTTCTCTCTTTAAGTAATTTTTTTTGTAATGGTTTGGTCTGGGGGAAGGGACTGGGCTCTTGACCTTCACAGGCCTCTGAGACTGGTTAGATCGATACAGTTGAACAACTGCAAGTTGATGACTGTAGGAAAAACATTTGTAGGGAGAGAATTCTAGAGGGCTGACATATAAATGGTGGAAGGATAGGAATTTGTGGTTAGTACAGGGCTGGAGAGGGGGCTACAATATGGGTGGCATGAAGAGAAGAGTGATTTGAGTATGTCAGCTGAAACTGGTTCACAGACTCAGCTCCTTAGGAACTTGTCTCACTCTAAAGAATCCAACATCCTGGCATTCTGTTACCATAATTCTAATGAAATACACTGCCTATGCGTTTCAATTGATTTTGAAAATAATAAAGAATTTGAAGAAATTTAGCTGAATAACTTTGTCATTATTATGTTGGTATTTGGAACAAAACTTAACAAAAAGTTCTTACATAAAATTATAATGGAAGGTTTAAATTTAAGTAACTCTTTAAAACAAATGGTTTTTCATCATAGAACCAGGTTTGGTTTCAGGCAGGTTGGTATCAAAAGGGTCAAGATACTTGACAGTAAGGAATTAATTGATGAAAAAAGGTATTTAATTGCTCTGTATTCAGCTTAGACTTACCTACTCATAGAAGATTCCTCTATAATTTAGTTTCTGAGAGATTTATTTTGTTTTGTTTTTGTTTTGAAGAAAATATGATCTGGTACATACTGTTCCTGTGGGAAACACAGAGAGAGAGAAGAGGGAGATATAGTTTAAAGGTAATGAAAAATGACATGGTAATTTAGATATGCAATGTGAACAGAGGAGATAAAGAGAAGAGAGTGCAAGTGCACTGAGCAAGCAGCTCGTAAAGAAATTGCTACATTATATATGCA
>JAOPJM010001291.1:36652517-36671132 GCA_027124095.1 Muusoctopus leioderma
AAATAAAGTTTGTTTGAACATTATTACTTCATTTTTTCTTATCGTGTCTTAGAGATTATTGCTCGAACCACGTATGTATATATATATATATATGTATATATCAACAATTGATATTCATAATCAGCGTATCTATATTCAGTCTATGTAATGATCTGCTCTGTTAGAAATAACAGCCAAACTTCCCTCAAATGCCACACTACCGTCTTAAAATAAGGCACATTGGATAATGTTGCCATAGATATATTATGACTAAAAAAACAAAAGCCGTGATGGTCAAAGCAGGTACACCTTTGTCTATGAAACTAGTGAATCAGGGATGACCAGGGGTAGGTGGCGAATTGAAGTCATTAGAGCATCGGATAGAATGCATTGCAGTATTCGTTCCGGCTCACTATGCTCAGAGTTCAAATCCCGTCGAGGACAACTTTGCCTTTCATCATTTCGGAATAGATAAATAAAGTACCAGTCTGGGGCGGTGGACTGGCAGAATCATTAGGGCGTCGAAGGGGGGGGGGGGATGCCTTGCTGTATTTGTTAAAGGCTCTTTGCCTTCTGAGTTCGAATCCCTCCGTGGCCTCTCTGGGATGGTAGACTTAGTCTGTGGGCCGGTTTAACACCACTACCTCGCACCTCGGGGTACCTTTAGCAGAGTCGACCCTGTTGCAGGCAATCGGTCCAGGGGGTCCGGTTGTAGGATACCACCCTCCTTCCCTTCCGCCTGTATCGAAGGAGGCCCAGAACAGGGGTCCCCAAAGTGGTCGGTATCGACTCCCCCCCCGGGGTCGATTAATACAAGGGGGTCGAAAGCGGGTAAACTTGCTTCTTACTTTTCATCTTAAATATTATAAATAATCATTAATCTTTTGTCGATTGCATTTACTTCCTCTGCCTTTTCTTTAGAGGGGTCAATGAGTTAAAAAGTTTGGGGACCCCTGGTATAAACTAACATGCATTCATTCATTATATGTATATAAACACACATATATCTTTGTTTGCAGGAGATTCTAGTATCCAACAGCCACAGAATTCCTTCTACATGCCTTCTAGCGAGATATCCACACGGGTTAATTTGCATTGTTGTGTAGTTAGTTGATTACCCCATGCTGCTGTGCTATAGAGACAGCTGTGTGTGTGTGGCTTGTTTAATTCTTAAATTTAATAGACTCCAGGATATGTTTACTCATCATACTCATTACAAACATTCAACATATAACCATCACAAACATACAATGGGGAAACTTAGAAAGAGTGACAGAGTGACACCTCAACTTCAAATGAATATAATATATATATATAAAGAGAGAGAGAAAGAGAGAGGAAGATGTGTGTGTAGAGAGAGAGAGAGAGAGAAAGAGGGTGAGAGAGAAAGAGAAAGAGGGTGAGAGAGAAAGAGAAAGGGGGTGAGAGAGAGAAAGAAAGAGAAAGAGACAGAGAAAGAGAAAAAGACAGAGAGAAAGAGAGAGAGAGAGAGAGAGAGAGAGAGAGAGAGAGAGAGATAAAATGCACCCTGTGTACTCTGTAAAGTGGTTGGCGGCTGAATGGAGACAACAAAGGGTAGAGAGGACTCTCTAGTCATGTCGTGGACATGACAATCTCTCTAGTGTTGGTGCCATGATAAAATGCACCCAGTACACTCTATAAAGTGGTTGATAATCCAATGGAGTAAACATAGGCTAAAGGGGGCCCTTTAGTTGTATTGTAAATATGACAACCTCTCTAGTGTTGGTGCCATGATAAAATGCACTCAGTACACTCTGTAAAGTGGTTGGTTATAGGAAGGGCATCCAGCCGTAGAAACCAAGCCAAATGAAACATACGAGTGAGACATGGGCCGCTGACCCATCTAGGAGAGTGGTGACTCCAATCAAGAATTGACTCACACTGAAATCACCTGTCAAACCCATGCCGGCATGGAAAACAGATGTAAAACGAGGGTGATGATGATGATGATATCACTCCGATAAAGTGGCCTGCCAAAACTTTAGACATTCCCTCTTCCCCCCAGCAAACTAATATATTCCACTTTTGAACTGTTTGTATTTACTATTTGCTGATGAAGACCACCACTAGTTCTCTCAGATCTCTCTGTTTACCTTAATATGGATAATTTAGCCTTTCATCAGTTCAGGATTGTTATAATAAGCATTAGTGTAGTAATTATCTTTATATAATCTTATGCTGTGTCACCTTTCCTTCGTCAAATGTTGACTGCAAATGTCACAGAGACTTCAGCATTTTCTCACTGTGCTGCAACCTTCAGCAGTGCCAAATGATAGAGAGGGCTCTTGGTCTTGCAATACCACCTCTCAGATGCTGCTGCCAAGATAAATACACCTAACCCAATTTGGTAGGGGTTAATAACAGGAAGGGTAACCAGTTGTAAATCACCAGCCAAACTAAATATGCAGAAATATTAGGGTATTTAGGCAAACAACAAAACATGTTACTCTCTCTAGCTCCGTGTCTTCCCTTTCTCATTACTGTTCACAAAGATACCCAACTTCCTGCAACCAACATAACTACACACTGCAACTATCTTATTTTTAACCCTTTCGTTACCATATTTCCAATGAAATACACTACATATGGTTTTCAATTATTTTTAAAAATAATCAAGAATTTGGAGTGATTTAGTAAAATAATTAACTTTTTTGTTATTAAGTTGGTGTTTGGAACTTAATAACTTAACAAAAAGTTCTTATATAAAATTATAATGAAAGGATTAAATTTAAATAAGAACACTTTAAAACAAATGATTTTTATCATAGAACCAGGGGCGGTTACAGGTGGGTTGGTATCAAAAGGGTTAACCACTAGCTGAGATTGGCTTTTTATTTACTCATGTTTTAGGGTTAGGAAGGTGCAGGTATGGTTGTGTGGTTAAGGAGTTTGCTTCCCAATCACATAGTCCTAGGTTCAACCTCACTGCATGGAATCTTGGGCAAGTGTTTTCTACCATAGCTTTGGGTCAAACCCAAGCTTTGTCAGTGAAATTGGGTAGATGGAAACAGTGCAGAAGCCTGTACTTGTTCTTGGGTGGTAGACCTCACCCGCTACTGCCCAATTTAACACCCACTATCTGACCCTTGATATCTTGATGCGCTGCTTCCTACTGAAACAACTTATGAGTTGTAGTTTCTTCCTCCCTTCTCCTCCCACCAATCTAGGAGGAGGCTCTGCAAAAGGTCATAGGCACCGACCTTGCTCCTCTGACTAAGCCATAAATAAAACAACAAAAGACTTTAGATCCTCCCTGGTGTTTCTGCTGCTGCACTTCACAGTAGCAAGTTTAGTTAAAGTCTTTCGCCAGTGGCGGCGTTAAGCGACTGAGTGCAAGAGTCTCCCCCTAAATGGAATGCCAGTCCGTCGCAGGGTTAACCACCCGCTACTGCTGCTGGTATTCATTTTCAGCTGAGTAGACTGGAGCAAAGTGAAAAATAAAGTGTCTTGCTCAAGGATACAACATGCCACCCAATCTGGGAATGAAACCCATGATCGTGAGCCCAGCCACCTAACCACTAGGCCATGATCGTGAGCCCAGCCACCTAACCACTAGGCCATGATCGTGAGCCCAGCCACCTAACCACTAGGCCATGTAGTGTTCACAACAATAACAGAGAGGCAATAATAGGTAAGAAGAGAGTAGAGGCAGCTCACTTCAGCTTCCATAAAGTCAAACTCCACTGCACACGTATACAGCATTGTGTGGAAGTTCTTGAAGCTGGTGAACTTTGTTAGAAGCAAATCTCCAATGTGGGCCTGGAAAATACAAAACAAAAAGATGAACATTATACTGTACAGAGGAAAGTGGTGTGAGGTGTGGTAGTGGTTGTTGTTGTTGTTTAGCCCCATGTCAAACCTGATTGAGCAAAGCTATGATCAAAGGTATTCCCCTCTCTTCATGGGTATGTAGGTATACTTTATCTAATGTGTTTTTCCTTGTCATAGTGTAATGCAGTACTACATTATCATTACAATGTGTTCTTTTCTTTTTAACCCTTTCATTACCATATTTCTAATGAAATATACTGCCTATGATTTTCAATTCATTTTGAAAATAATCAAGAATTTGGAGGAATTTAGTAAAATAAATAACTTTCTCATTATTAAGTTGATGTTTGGAACATAACTTTACAATAAGTTCTTACATAAAGTTATAGTGGAAGGTTGAAATTTAAATATGAACACTTCGAAACAAATGTTTTTTTTTAAATCGTAGAAACAGGGCCGGTTTCAGGTGGGTTGGTATCAAAAGGGTTAAGGTGATAAAGTGTGATTTTGAGAGAGGTTTGGCTGCTATTTCTAGCAGATCAGGCGATCACATAGTGGCTTCCTTGTTGATTAGGGATATGAATAGTTGAAGATATTAACCAGTGAAATAATTAATTCTTTCAGATCTCAGGTATTTTAAGCAGTCCTGACAAAAGGTGGAGTTAGCAAGGGTAAGTACCCCGGGGTCCCACGCCCACCCAGGGGCCTATAAAAAAATTGAAATTCATTCTGGGAGCTTAGACCTTGGACTCCCACGAGATGCCCTTCTCCTGGGGCTGCTCACCACTGCTCCTCTCGGCAGTCCTCATTTTAGGTGTCATCATCATAGTTTTTATGTCCGTGTTTCCATGCAAGCATGGGTTGGACGGGAGATTTTCTTGAGGCAGTATTTTACGGTTGGATGCCCTTCCTGTCACCAACCATACTGATTAAAATATGGGAATACATTATATAAAAACGTTAATATAAATGTTTTTACGTCCATGTTTCCATGGTAGCATGGGTTGGACATTTCTTTTGGTAGTACTTTAGAGTCTGATTCCCTTCTTGTCACCAACCATACCTATTTATGTATGGGAATCACATCACCGAATCACTGAACGGCCGGGTATTTGGTTATTAGAGACATAAACAAATGTCACCGGTCGGTCTCAGCGATAAACGATGACAAGCACACACACGCACCCACACATATACATATATACACACACACATATATATATATATATATACGACAGGCTTCTCTATACAGTTTCTGTCTACCAATTCCACTCACAAGGCATTGGTCGGCTTGAGGCTATAGTAGAAGGCACTTGCCCAAGGTGCTGCACATATTGGGACTGAACCCGAGTTATGATACAGCAAAGTTCTTAACCACACAGCCATGCCTGTGCCTATTGAAGAAATCAACTGCCCATGTGATATTCAATATTGTCAAAAAATATACAAGAAATGGAGGATATTCATGAATAATACAGCTTTATCCTAAACATTATCTAAGCAACAGGTTATATGCCAGCCTGGCTTCAACAAAGTGTGAGTGTTCAAGGAGTTGTTTTTTTAAAAGGCAGGAAATTCCACTCTATTATTCACAAAGTTCAAAAGAGTATCATAACTCAGACAATAAAGATTTACAAAACCTCTCAGTGGCTGTGGAAGGGATGTTGGTAACAGCAGGAGACTTAATTCTTGTATTTATTAACTTACTCTAATGTACGGAAGCAGGGGCAATGAGAATAGATAATATAGATTCAACTAAGAAAGGGATAGACATATGAGAAAGCACACAGTGTGATGTGAGTATGTGCACTTGCTTGCTTGCACACACACACACACACACACACACACACACACACACACACACACACACGCGCGCACGCAATTGATGTAGACACAAGTGCGTTTCAGATGGAATATTTACAAGAGATGGAAGTAATCCTTCTACTGATAAGGATTAACAATAATCCATTTAAATCCCAGTTCATAGTTATCCTTTAAGCAAACTACATCATTCAGTAATATCACACACTGTTCTCAAAAGCTCTCTCTCTCTCTTACATCACACAGCTACATATGCGACATCATGTTGCTGGTAGTGGTGGGAGTGATGACTGTAATGGGTATGGTGACAGGTAGTGCTTGTGATGACAGAAGTAGTGACGATGTTGGTGACAAAGATAGCACTTGTGGAAACACACACACACACACTTTTACTGGAAACTAAAGCTTCCCTTTGAGAGAAATATGGTAAAAATGGGAATGAATAAATAACCTCCCTGATGTGTATTCACTTCTTGTTTACACACTCTTACATTCTGTGTATGTATGACTGTTTGTATGTGTGTGTATATGTGCATGCACACACATGAGTTCATTTATAAACAAAGTTTTCAAACTAAAGTACTGAAAATATATTTGTTACAACTATATTACTATTACCACTATTGTCATTGCTATTATTATTATTATTATTATTATTATATATTGGTGGTTGTTGTTGGTGGTGGTGGTGGTGGTGTTTTTGTTGGTAGTGATGGTGGTGTTGCTCTCATGAAATGTGCAACAACATCATAGAGTGGATAAACTTCGAGATTCTTTGTCTTCCATTTTATAAGTACTTTCTATTCAAACCATTGTGTTAAAGCCCCAATTCTAAGAAATCTTCCTCTTCCTGCTCCTCCACCAGATCAATGTCAACATCATCGTATAACAAAAGTTTATTGCTTTGTTGTTGGCAAATTGGTAATTAGGTATCAGTTATGGTTTCAAGGTGACATGCTAACTAACACTAAATACAGATGTGACTAGAATAATTCAAATTTAGAAGCACTAGGTTTATCAAGAATATCAAAAATATTGCATCTCTACTTTTTAAAGTATTGACTATTTAACATCTGGTAAGATAATGCTGACCCTTATTTAGGGTCTAATAGTACACAATAAGTTAAAATGAACAACAATAAAAATACACTCTGAAAAGAAAGAATGAGAAGGTGAAAAAAGATTTAAAAAAAAAACAACAACAAAAAAACTGACATATATAGATTTCTTTCAATTAGGTACAAGAGCCCAAATGGTGAGTACAGCCAATTGTGATTGACCTCAGAATCTTACTGGTACTTAGTTTTATAATCCCTGGAGGGATAAAAGACAAAGTTGACCATGGTAGGATTTGAACTCATAATCACATAATCATGAGCAATTGAACTACATATTATTTAAGCATGAAGCCTGACAATCCTCTGCTTCAGTTCAATCTTCTCCGTTTGAGAGATTTATTATTGTTTTTGTTCCCAACAATTTCAAAACCAGAGCAACAAGCAACACTCAAAATTTCATCATCTGGAGCAAAATGCTTTGACTAATAGATATATATTCAAATTTGTTTTCCTCTGTGAGACTGAATTTTCTAATTGAAGATTTGTTAGGTTTATTTTATAGTTTGAATAGATAGCTATACATAATAACTATCATATAGTAATACTACCAGCAGTTGTGGGCAGCATTTGAATGCATCAACTCATTTGCTACAGGGGATACCAGTTAAAATAGCAATATGTAGGAGTAGCCAGTGCACAGTGTTGCCAACAGCTGTGGGCTCTGGAAAGGTTAACTCATTACAATTTATTTACAATTAGAATAGTTAGTTATATGTAATAAGAATCATTGCACAGTATTGCCAGCAGCTGTGGTCTATGAAAAGGTTGTTAACACACTGATAACAGGATTTATATTTAAAGAGGTTTTTATGAGGCAGAAATTATGAGTACTGAATTCAGCTGTGGTCTTGAAAGAATTGAAAAGGTTTCTGGATCGTTTTTTTTTGCCAAATCTATTGGCAGTTCATTAAAAGACAAAATGCTTTAAAAAGAAAGTAGGACAGAATAAAGAAAGAGAAGGAACAGAAAACAGTTGCTAAAGAGAACAAGTTTGGTTATGTTGTATGTTGATGGAAGTGCTTAACCCATCGCTAAGAGTGTCACTTACCAAGGTCTAAGCTCTCTTTGGGTGGTCGTCTGCTAAATGGTGCGTTCTTGTAGATGGCATCCATGATTTTCTCCTTGACATGCGTGATGGTGTCGCAGTCGAGTACTTTGACTGGTACATATGGTTGGCTAAACTGCTCTGTGTCACACACATTTATTGTCTATAGGTATGAGAAACAATGACATGAATAAATACATGCACATTTATGCATGTGATATGCACACATATACATTGGCATTTGAATACAGATTTGTAAGGAAGGGGTATAGTAAATAGAACAGACCCAAGTACATTAATGGCATATATTTTATGAAGCCCTGACAGATGAAAGGAAAAGTCAACAACACTGGCAGGATTTTAACTGAGGACATGAAAGAACATAACTAGTTACCTAGAGTCAACATCACAGTAACTGGAGTTGAATAAGTTCTGACAATAACTTTAAAAGGTTTCAAACTGTGCAGTCAGTTCAATACCTGCACTATACTTAGGGTATATCTTCGGAGTTTCACTCTACAGCAAGACTATATATGTTTTAAACACACACATACAGGCACAGACATACACACATATATATAATTTAATATACCACATTTTCTAATTTTTATGTCCTGATGCATTAGTTGTACACACACACACACACACACATACTCACAAACATATATAAACATTGATATACATAAAATGTATTAAAAGCTTCTCAAAACAAAATCAGAAAACCTTAATTCCTCAGGACCCTGCTATCACTTGACTGTTGTTGAACAGTATCTTCATTTGTTACTGCTACTGCAACAGTTTCTGCTCCTTGGAACTAAATCTACTTGGTGCATTTGCTTCTGCTATTCCCATCACAATGCTTCTTATTCCTCACTTTGCCCAAGTATTAAACATTTTCTTCAGGTCCACTTCCTCAGAATTGTTTTCCATTTGATCACTCATCTGTATGCTGTTTTCCATTTGATCACTCATCTGTATGCTGTTTCCCATTTGATCACTCATCTGCATGCTGTTTTCCATTTGATTACTCATCTGCATGCTATGTTTTCCCTTGATCACTCATCTGAATGCTATGTTTCCCTTTGATCACTCATCTGTATGCTATGTTTTCCCTTTGATCACTCATCTGTATGCTATGTTTTCCATTTGATCACTCATCTGCATGCTATGTTTTCCCTTTGATCACTCATCTGCATGCTATGTTTTCCCTTTGATCACTCATCTGTATGCTATGTTTTCCCTTTGATCACTCATCTGGATGCTATGTTTTCCCTTTGATCACTCACCTACATGCTATGTTTTCCCTTTGATCACTCATCTGCAAGACTGAAACTGAACATTAACCAGCACTACATCATTCAATTATCCCTATTTCCCAGTTTGGAGACATCCTGGAAAACCTATGGCACTGGCTTTTTGTTCTACAATCTAAATAATTTTTGCTGGTTGACCTTACACGTCACCCAGTCTAACACCACCACCTGGTCCTTAGATACTTTTAACCCTTTCGTTACCATATTTCTAATAAAATACACAGCCTACAATGTTTCAATGATCCATATTAGAAATAGAATAGACAATGACAAATATTTCTCCATACCAGCAGTAGTGTGTGTGAGCCAGTTGTATATATTATAGTCTTGGAAATAGATCAGGTCAAATCAAAATCGTGAAACAGCAAGTGGTGACTGGTGTAGTTCGAAAATAATCAAGAATTAGTAAAATAGCTAACTTTCTTGTTGAGTTGGTGTTTGGAACCTAACTTAAAAAAATTTCTTACATAAAATTATTATGGAAGGTTTAAATTTAAATATGAGCACTTTAAAACAAATGGTTTTTATTATAGAACCAAGGGCGGTTTCAGGCAGTTTGGTATCAAAAGGGTTAGCCCTAAAGTTTTAGAAGACATTCACAGACAGAGAGGTGATTGCTAAAACACTGCTTTGAATAGATAGTTTGACCTAAAGTGAAACTGGGAATATTATATCCATTCAAATATTTTGCCTTAGCCAGTTAGTTTACACCTCAATCATCTGAGAGCGACACACTTTTCATATCCTTTGTCAACAATTTCCACTCCACATGACCATCCTGTCTTTTTTCCTGCCATAGCATATCTAGGACTACATTATCCAATGTGTCCTTCCTTTTTTTTAAAACAATAGGATGTGATTTGGGGTAGATTTGTCTTATTCTTAGCAGGTTAAGTGACCACATAGTGACTCCGAAATGCACAAGTTAATGCTCAGGTGTGTAGAGTAAATTAAAATATAACCCTGAGTTCAGCTGCAAAAACTTGTTATGGATTTATCTTTAAGTGCCTCCAACTCAACTAAATAGCTGTGGGTAATGAAACTTTTGAGGTGAGAGACTTGATTGGACAGTCCAGTAGTTCTGGTACTATCTTATTGAGTGTCTTTTAGGACACTTTCGTCCAACAGGAAGCCTGTTAGATGGAGGAAGCTGTACTAATTTGTGGTTTGATCACCTGTACTGTATGAGTGAGGAGAGATAACAAAAGATGAAACTCAGTTTCTAGAAAGATGGCAATTGCACTCACAGACATCCAAAGAAATGCAGGATTAACAATATTGACAGCAATCTGAATAACTTCTTCATTAATGTTGGGCTGGCTCAAAACTGAAAGAAAACAAACAAAAAAATAATACAGAAGAAATGCAAAATCATTTTCACTTGGTTTTGATAATGTGCACAAGGGTCAAAATTTGTAGTAGTAGTAGATGAAGTATAATATGTATATAAATGGCTGTGAGGTGAATGTGCTGGATTATTAACCACTTGTGTTGTGCCTCAGAGTAAGCCACGTACATCTCTGCTTGCTCCAGTTTGTTTCATTTGCAAAAAAGCAAGCTCCGCTTTCTTCTTCACAGTTGAGTAGTTAGTGGGAGGAAGTGAACCCAACTGTAAAAAACAATTGCTCTCAGAAATGAACCAGACAAACGTGAGAAAATGGATATAAATTTGCATCCTTGCAGTTTTCAAGATTTCAGAGGTGAAGGCATGGCTGTGTTGTTAAGAAGTTTGTTTCCACATGGTTCGGGGATCTAGCCCACTAAGTGGCACCTTGAGCAAGTGTCTCTCACTATGGCCTCAGACTGATCAATGCCTTGTGAGTGGAATTGGTTGAAAGAAATTGAGTGAGAAGCCCGTCGTATATGTATATATATATATGTGTGTGTGTGTGCATGCGTGTACATGTCACCACTTGACACCATTTATCCACCGGTGATGTTTGTTTACATTATCCACAAAACAAAATGTCCAGCTGCTCAGTGGTTTGACGGTTCAGGATCGGTGGTATAATTCCTGTACTTGAAATAATAAGTATTGTTAGTGTCAGGAAGGGCATCCAGCTGTAAAATACTGCCTCAAAAAATCTCCGTTCAACTCAAGCCAGCATGGAAACATGGATGTAAAAATTATGATGATGAGAGTGGACTAATTTTATTTACGATGGGGTGGGGGGCTTATTGGCTTATCAAGGTGTTGAGCCCCCTCTCCCCTCACACAAAAAAGATTAAAGTAGATCAGGTAGAAGGTAACTTACCAAATTTCAAAGCTTTGTGTAATCTTCACTTTTTATGGAGAAAATAGTTTTTATGGAGGCAAAAAAGTTTGAGTTGGATAAGAAAAGAAGTAAATATATAGATAAACTGATAGATAAAAACAGGGTAAAAGTAAACTAGGGGAACACCCACCTCCCAGTGTTGCTAGTGTGGTGCTATGTAAATAAGGCAAAAATCCCCACCAACAAAAAAAAAACAGCCCTAAAATAAAATAAAAGTATAAGTCTTGGTAGGAAAAGCATCCAACTGAGAAAATTCTTTATGCCGACAAACTAACTTATCTTTCGAAATGGTGTAGACATTTTTTTTTGTTTTGTTTTCCAAACTTTTTATTTCTCAAGTCTGAAGTAATATTGATGTTTTTTTTTTGGGGGGGGGGGGGGTTGTATTGCACATACAACCACCACCACTATTACTACTATCACTACCACTATTACTACTATCACTACCACTATTACTACTATCACTACTTCACCACTAGTACTACTATTACTACTATACCATCACTACTACTGTTAATATTACCACCACTTTAACAGTTAAAGAAAGCTATTACTATTATTACCACACCACTATCATTACTACTACTACTACTACTACTACTACTACTACTACTACTGTCACCACCACCGTCGACACCATCTCCATCAAATAGATATGTATGTTTTTCGTTTTGTTTATTTTTATCATATTTTTAATTACAACATCAGTTCTGAGTTAGATAACAATCTCTCTTTTATTGACATTTCTATCACCCACCCACCCACCCACCCACCCACCCAGGCACCCAGGAACCCAGCCACCACCGAAACAAAAACAAACAAAAAAGTAAAGAAATTGATATAATGTTTTATTTTTTTTATTCCCTTCCTGTGCTATCTTCTTAAACTTTATATACATTCACTAGTTGGATAGACTAATTCTGTCTTGTAGTCAAATCAAATACAGTTATGCTTTTGAAACAAACAGAATAAGAAAGAAAAAGATTAGTTCTATAGTTACAGGGATATTTCTTCAAATTTGTTTTGCTTAATTTAAATTTAAGTTAAAAAAACAATAAACAAACAAGAAAAAAAGCTAATAGTGCCCCAATAATTATATATTGTATAGGCAAGATGTCTGACTGAGTTGGTTAGGTATTGAACTATCTGTTCATAAAAAGGTGGGTTTGATTATTTCCAATGTTTTCAACATCAGAAATAATAATCACAGTATGATTAAATGTGGTGGTTAGGAAAAATATTTTGGATTAGCTAACATTATTCTTTAGCTGAGCAAGCAAGGGAGACAACTCCCAACATTTTTGCATTATTAGGCTTCATCAGAAGAGGTATAGCCTTTGCTATTACTTGCTGGAACTGTAGTAACTAGCTTACTATGTGAGTGTTCATTCATCGGTGATCAATGAAGACCATGACTTTGACTATGTGACACTTCAACAGAGGATAAAGCTGTGTGGGGATTGGAGAATCGCGACTGCTCCTGTCTATACTACACCTTTTGCGTGCCCTCACAAGCAAGGAAACTACAGAAGTGGCAGTATTTAATTGTTGCAGATGTGCATGATACTCTGACTGCTGCCTGTTTGTGGTTCTAAGAAGCTCATGTCAGTTGGGCTCAAAATCACGACTTGCACATGGATCTAGTTTTAAGTGGAGAGAACTTGCACAGTATCATCCACACTTGTCCTGAATCATCTGGATCCAGTGGCAAGACATAGTCAGGATGGATGGAAAGGAGACTGGATGCAGGAGCTGTCAGAGACTTGAAAGTTTGAGAAGAAACTGTCTTCAGGACTCCACTCTGATATTTCTGTTAGAGTTGTTTCCCTGAGCCTTCTGCTATCTCTTGCACTCACAAGACAGTGAGACTATTTGACTCTTAGTTGGAGGTATGTCAATGGCAATCATATACCACAGTCTTATCTGCAAGACAGTGGGGGTTTGAATTTGGAGTTTCCATCTCCTAGATGGTTGTTCTGACTAGAACTAGGGGTCCATCACTCCCAGTGGTATTACTGCATGCTGGGTCACCAACTCGTGTATTTCTATGTCTGCGCACAGCTTACTATATATAATATTCATAAAAAACATCGAGTGACACTGGGAAATGAGTTTAATTGATAAAGAGGCACTGTTGCTTTCGTTGCATTGCTTAGTGGGAGTAGAACATTTTTTCTACATTACCTTGGTTTATCTAGCTGTCTGGACTATCAGATTGTGATGTAGAAATGTTACCTGTGATAGTCCTGCATCCTATCCATTGGGAGATTTATCTCTCATTTGCTTACAGCTATGAAGTGAGAGCTAAACTCCTTGGAGTTTGGGTGGAATTTATATTGCATTGCTTTATTGGATCTTGGGTCTGGAAGAGTTGAAGGCTTGTGTAAAAGTGTTGATTTTAGTTTGAGTGATGAAGTTAAAAACAAAGGCATCCATTCACGAATTTCAGAGGTCTATTGGTTTGGTACTTAATTCCAGTTGCTTTAGTGTTAAATAGATGAGAAATAAATAACCTGCTGGAGAGGATGCTAGTTTATTGCAGGTAACTTTATCATAAGTCCTGGTTTACCTATTTTTGATAGCTCAATGAAATGAAACATGTTCAGTAAATGAAACATCCTGTGAACTCACAATCCATGAGCTGTGAGTGCAATTCCTTACCCATTCAGCCATTTCATTTTTTCCAATGACATAGTTGTGTATTAAATCCCATCTGTACTATCTTGGCTACAGTTGACTAGTTCCAGTAGAAACATATATATCAGGATGACTAAAGTGAAAAGTAGGCACTGTTAAAATGTTAACTAATTTGGATCCCACATTCAGAGAGTACCTTTTGACTTCTGTGTGCTACAATGAAGACTTTTTTTCTTTTTACTCAAGAACTTTCCCTTCTAACCTTTATCTATGGAGACTAGATTTCATCAGACATCTATCCTTTGACTTGTCTAGTTTTGATGACTCCACCAACATCACTCCTTGGGTCATTAAGATATATATATACCCTATTGCTATAATAAGGCATCACTGAAGACTGTCTTTGAATAGTGATTCAAGGTAGAATAGATACATTGGAGTCGGTTTTCTTGTTACCTTCTCTATGCCCATAGGAAAAGTTGAACTCAACATTACAAGTTAACAAAATGTTCATCATCAGTTTTACATTGTCTCTGCTCCTTATATCAATGGGCTGCACTTCTATATAGCCCCTGTTTACTGTTAGGTAGAGAAAATCATTGAATGTTATGTATCCGTGTTATCAGCCTAACACTTTAATGAATCAGTTGAATGAAATATTTCTAAATCTATTACCAATTATCTTCAAACTAATATTGATACTAAGTATTAAAACAATGTTATAATGTCAATTTCTGAGATACCAAGGCCATTTTTTTCACTGACTGGAAACATCAAGTAAAACTTAACCATTCAAGATAAGTACCAAACTGAAAAAAGTACTGAGGTCGATATGATTGCCAAAAACCCTTCAAGGTAGTGCCCCAGCATGACTGCAGGCCAAAGACTGAAATGAGTAAAAGAATAAAAGAATCAGTATAATGTAGAACAATCTAGTCAAACATGACTTTTGGTGATCCTTATCCTATAGAAGAAGAATCTACTAAATTTTCTTATGATTTCCCTAGTACCTTTTCCAGATAAGCATAAATTCTGAAAATGTTCTCAGAAGAACTGGTACCTATTCCAAACAAGTTGAATTAACTCTTAACATCCTGTTAAGAATATTCTAAGTCCTGTAATGATTGAGAAGAAAATCCCTAAAAATGGGGTTTTTTTATAGCTAAATTATTTTGAAATTTACAGGTAAATTGAGGTGTTTTAACATAAAAATAGTTTACTTTCACCATAATTATATAGTTTAGTTATTCATGTCAATTTGATGATGTGGTACCGTGTGGAACTGTGTCTTACAGGACATTAAGAGTTAAAGAATGTAGAGTTAACTGTTTGCCTCATGACATGTATTGATAGTCCAACATAGTTTCTAGAATAGGTACACCATATCTCTGCGTGTCGTAAGAGGTGACAAAATGGGTTGGCATCTGGAAGGGGGTCTGGTCATAAAACACTGTCTCAAAAAGTCCTTAAACCCCTACAAGAATCAAGCGACACTCCACAATAGAATACTACTCCCACATCTGGGATAGTGCTGTCGCTGCACACACAGACATCCTTGACTGCATCCAGAAAAAGTCACCTCACTGATTTGTATGGAGTCGCTCACAAACTTCATTTTCTATTCCTACTACAGTGACCTCTGCCCCTTGGAGCTGGCTGGTCTTGTGCCACCTCCACCAGAGCTCACTTGACTAACTTGCTGCTCCTCCTTTCATCATCCATATTGTGTCTTTCCTCTTAGGCCTGCACTAACCACTATTCCCAATCCTTCCTCCCCCAAACATCAGACCTCTGAAATTTCCTTCCTGCCCATGGTTTTCCTCCAGTCATTAACTCGTAGTTGTTTAAGAAGACCATCAACTGCATTTACCTCACATGTCTTGAAGGGCTTGTGATGGCCATGGGCACAGCCCCTTCCTCCAGATCAATCCATTAATAAAAATAACTTTTTTCTTTCCCTCTTCTTTGTTTTCTATCTTCTCCTTCTTTGTTAATTTTTTATTTTCTGATGTCATCCTTCATTCTTCTTCTTCCATCATCTTTCTTTCTTTCTTTGCCCTTTGTTCAATCTTTATTCTTAACTAAACAGCCAAAGTAGAAGAAAGCTTTGAGCCCCACGTGTAACAACGCACATGATAAAAGCCCCAACCACTACCATCACACTTCCACAACCTATTTCATACCCACATTTATTTGTCAGTGAAACAGACATAGCATGAGATATAATATATAAATATATATTTCCTATCTTCTTCTTTTATCATAACATGTATACCTCTCTACTTGATGATACACTTAGTTGTTCATTATAATAGACATAAATACCTTGAGGAAATAGCTGGTTGTCAATGGAATGCAGTACATAAAACTTGATAAATAATTTTAATAAGACTTTTGAAGTTTTTTCATTATATTAAGTCTTAGAGGCTTATTATTATTTATCATCATGCTTTCAACAGTTTTATGCGAGTTTCTACTGCACAACCAAATGCACCTCTGTGTTGCTGAGGTGCGTGCCACATTGTTTTGGATGTAGAATTGTGTTTTTATATTACATCAGTTTTGCTTTGTTGTGGGATTTGTTTTGTTTGTTTCTGGTGTTATTTTAGTGTTTTGTCTGTTGTGCAGAAGAGTATGTGCTGTGTGAGTTGTGTTATTTTGTTGGCTGGTGTTTGTGTTTAGCATGTACTGTCTGATAGGTGTTATGTGTTTTAATGTCGAATGGTAATTGTGTAGAGTATGTGCTGTGTCAGTTGTGTTATATTATTGGGAGGTAGTTGTGTAGAATGTGAGTTGTGTGAATTGTTGATGTTACAGTGTTGGGGGTATCGATTATGTAAGACTGTGTTATGTGTACATAGTGTATTGTTAGAGTTGTTCTATTGAATTGAAAGTGTCTTGCGTAGGATTTGGATTGTGCTTAGCAGGACTATCTTTTGGACAGTGTGTAACATTGTGAGTCCTGGTATGGTTTTTATGCTTTTGTTCGTATTTTTTTTTATCATACCTAGTGGCTTTTATTGGTACTCTTGGTTTTCACTTTCATACCTCCACATCCTGGTTATTTCAATTTCAAGATCCTTGTACTTCAACAGTTTCTCCACCTCCTTCCAGGCAATGTTTTAGTCATCAGAAGGGTTTGAGATGTCTCTCAGAGTACAGACATATTCATACCAGTCCTTGATAATTGTATCTGGATGGTTTGCCTTGATTTTCTTGTCAGTCTGGCCAAGCATATCCCAGATGATTGTGACCGGGTTATTGTCATGTACCATGTTTGGTACATGTATAATCCACTTCTTATCTATTTTCAAGTTGAAATATCAGCATATTGCTCACTTGACATAGCTGCTAATTCGATCATGTCTGTAAATATACTCAGACTTGGCAAGGACTGGGCAGCCAGAAATGTTGTGGTCATTTGTCTCATTGTACTAGTTGTACTTGATTTTAGCATCTTTTTTCATTATTTTATTTTTATAATTATTTGTGGCTAAGCATTGATCCTGTGCAGTTAAAATCAGACCTTCTGTTTCTGCTTTAGTCTAGAGTTGGCTTTTGCTCTGGTTTACTATCTCTGTCAAGTCTTGGCATGAAGTGGTTTTTCTCTCTATTTTTTCTTTAGGATATTTTGGAATTCTGTTTTAATTTTGTCTTTTGTTATTTTTTAACCTTTTCTATTTTTTGTCTTTTTCCAAGTTTTTTCTTCAGTATAGTTTCCAGTGTATTATTTCTGTGAGTTGTTCTATTTCAGTTTTTGGGATTTTGTTATTGTTTATCATAAATCTCTGTACATTTGCAAGGGTGTTCGCATTTCAAATTTCTTTCACTTCGTTTTTTTTCTCTCTCTCCAGAACTTGTATGTCTCTTTTATAGTGGTTATGTATGTTGTATATAGTGTTGATAGGAATGTAATACTTCAATGTAATATTCACTGGTCCTATGTTCTCTTTTAATTTTATTTTTATTTTGAATGCTTGCAGTAAAAGATGGGCCTTTTGTTCAGAGTTATCCTTTTAAGAGGATATTGCTCTGAACCTTGTGTTACATTATTTTCATATCAAGGTCACATTAAACTCGTGCTACAAAATTCATTATACATCCAGTGATTTCCTTAATAAGCTTATATATCGACCACATGTCGGTGTGGTCAGCAGCCTCCTCAGTCATTTCGATGTATGTTTAGTGATAGTTGACCTCTGGATTGTTGTATATTGAATGTGTTCTGATGTAGAAACTCGTCACATGTTGGATGTTGGGACATAACTCAAATGACATGATTCATATAGACCAGGGTGTCTCCAAACCTTTCAGCCTGGGGGCCACATTGTATATTTTACACATTTTCACAGGTCAAAGAAAGAAAAAAAATCAGCTATGTAAAATAAATCTTATTTTGATATTTTTGGATAATCAGCTTGATATGATTCAGAACAAAAGAGATATGTAACATTTACAAAGGAAGGATGCCTGACCACGTGGCTGAGAAAAACGTAGGAAATATTAATTATATATATATATAACCAGGCATGGTTGTGTGGTTAAGAAGTTTGCTTTGCAACCACGTGGTTTCAGGTTCAGTCCCACTGCGTGGCACCTTGGGTAAGTGTCTTCTACTATAGCCTCGGGCCGAC
>JAOPJM010001291.1:36680820-36696065 GCA_027124095.1 Muusoctopus leioderma
CTTACTCTCTCTCTCTCTCTCTCACTCTCTCTCTCTCTCACTCTATATATATATATATATTTATATATATATAATCATCATTTTACATCCATTTTTCCATGCTTGCATGGGTTGGATGTGTTCTCTTCAGCACAATGTCTCGTTCCTTGTTGGGTTCCTTTGTGAGCTTCAGCATCCTGAGATCCACCTTCACCACTTCTGCCCATGTCTTCCATATCTTCCTTCCTCTTCCATATCTTCCTTCAACTTGGATCACCTGGCACTTCTTTACCCTGCTGTCATCATCCATATGCATTACATGTCCATACAGTCTTCTCTCTTGTACACTACATTTGATTCCACTTATACCCAGTTTTTCTCACAACTCATCTGTGCTTCATCACTATTGTACACTAGCATTACACATCTAGTGGAGCATGGTTGCTTCATTTCTTTCCGGCATTCGCACATCCTCTGTATCTCACTACCATGCAACATTGCACTTCGTACATAAGCATCATACAATCTACCCTTCACTTGAAGAGAGAATCCCTTTGTTCATGTCCTCAGCAGGACAAAAAGGTTCTTTCGACCCTAATTTGTCACCGATCATTTGCTAATCACTTTAGAGAGTGTACTGGGTGCATTTTATCATGGCACCAGAGCTAGTGAGGTTGCCTTGAACTCCGCAAGACTAAAGAATCCTCAATACTCTACGTTGTCTCCATTTGTTCAAGGCAACATGACCAAGAGGTGAATAGAAGAGAGTGATGACAGAAGAACAAGGGTGAGAGGGTGAAAGAAGAGAGAAAGTACGATGGGAGAAACAAAGCGATTGGAGCAATAGGATGGTAGACGGGGGAGTGTTAGAAGAGGGACAGTGATGGTAGCTACATGTTTGCTTGTAAGAGAGATATAAAAATCTAGCCAAATAACCCATCTAGGAATAAGAACTGACTTGGACCGAAATCACCTGTCCAACCCACGCCAGCATGGAAAGCAGACATAAAATGATGATAATGAAGATTCATTCAAAGCTGAGGATTCACTCCACTGCTACTGCAAGTTTCCCTTGTCTATACATTTGTTCATGTGACAAAAGCTGGGTAGCTCAGAGTAGTGACGGAGTGAATCAACAGCTTCAAATGAATAAACTCAACTGCATGTATTAAGCAGTTTTTCTCCCATTTGTACAACAAAACACACCACACATGTAACAATATGTAACAATATAATGGTGTTGTGGTGTTAATATCATTAACTCTATCTCTTCAAAGATTTGACCTTGTGTGTAGTGGAAAGAAACTATTATTAATAAATGATAACCTATTTCATTCAAGTTTGATTCTTTTCTGTGGCTTTTGGGTCTCTGCTGTGAAGTCTTGCTGTAACTCATGTTTTGATAAACAAAAGCTTGTTGTTTTATTGCTTAGTCCCATGTCAGCCCTGATAGAGAAGATTTATGGTTAGTGGTGTTCCAGCTGTGACCACCCCATCTTTTTTTCTTTCTGGCGTAGTGTATGTAGGATTACATACACTATTTTTTAAATAGGAGTGATTTTGAGTAAGATTGACTGCTATTTCTAGCATGTTGAGACCCTCTAGTAGAGGCCCTCTAGTTGGCTTGTGATGGAGAGGTTGTTGTTTAACACCATGTTAGCTCTGATCGAACAGACCTATGATCAAAAGGTGCTCCAGTTGTGACTATCCTACCTTTTTATATATCAGGGACTACATTATCCAATGTGTCTTTACTTTTTCTAAGAGAGTAGGGTGAGATTTGAGAGATGGTTGCTCAACCTGCTAAAAATAGCAGCTAAATAGCTGCTATTTTTAGCAGGTTGAGCAACCATGTAGAGACTCCCTCATTGGTTTTGGTTCTACAGTTGTAGTGACGGGGTGATGGAAGTACTGGTGGTGATGTTGGTCATAGTCATAATGGTTGTGGTAATAGTGGTGATGATTGTGTGTGTGTGTGTGTTTGTGTGTGTGTTTTATAGTGATGGTGTTGGTGATGAAAGTTGTGGGAGTAATGGTGGTATTTAAGGCAATGAACTGTGATGGTTGTGAACTTTTGGTATTTGACTTGTTGGTCATGTTGTTAGTAGTTTGTCAGTGATATTGCTGTGGGTCATATAAATGGTGGTGTTAACCTCCACTTCCTCCTCATGGTAGTGGTAGTAGTAAAAGCTTTGTTATAATAGTGTATGTATGTAAATACCTATGTTTATGTTGAATATATGTGCACTTGCATGATTATGTATATGTGTATTGCACTAAGACCATATATTTGTGGTTAAACATTGCTGGTTTTCTCCTGTGTGTCTATTATATATGTGTATATGCTTGAGTTGTTATGTGGCCTATAAATGTATTTATGTGTTTGTGCATGAATGCATGTGTACATTACTGTTGGAACATTGGGAAAATAGGTTATGTGTGTATAAATATATATATATGTGTATGTATGTGTTATTTCTAGAGTTACTCTGATAAGATAATCTGTTGTTGATTGTTTTCTTATTTTTGCTTTCCTTATTCTTTTATTTATATATTTTCTTAATGTGTTCTATGCTTCTCATTCAGTCCTGGAGATGTGGAATTGGCCCAAGGCTGGTTATAAAGTATCAGACTATGAGGCTTATAGATTGTGAGTTGATAGGTATGAAATGGCATAACTGTCTCGTGTTGTAGACATTTCATTGAGTTTCATGGGAGAAGTTATCCATGATATACCTGTTTTCTATCCAGGGGAACAGTTATTTCACATCTACTTAACACAACAGAAATGAGGTGTAAAACGCTATGGGCCCACCATATGGATCTTTGTAGTTCTTGAAAAGGGGTTAGGGTTAATGTTAACTGCCATTGAATAAGTTTGGGTATGTAAGTGTATTAGGTCAGAGTGTGTGTACATGTGTGTAGACACACACACTCACACACACACTGAGAGAGTTCCCTACCCCTCATTCTTTGCCTCATCCTACTTGCTCTGTTAAATGAAGTGCTGGAAAATAAGACCAGTTTGAAGAAAAACTTTCATTCACGGCTTTTAGGAAGGTAGAACCTGGCACTTGGTGTTTAGTGTGTAATTTTCTTTTGTTGTTGTTAGTGTTGTTGGTTTTTATTGTTGTTTTCGTTTTCTCTCTCTTTCCCCTCTAAAATGTCACTCTGAAGAACAGCTAAACTGCTCACATGCTAATATATGCACACATAACATACACATTCATGCACACACCTACATGTACACAACTTTCACATTTGTTCACTCCTTCCATAGGCACACACCCACACACATACATTCATTCGCCCACACTTCACACCAAGGCACCTCTCTCCTTCCCGCACCCATTCAGGCAAGCCAATCTTCCTCACTATTGTAACTACAGTTTTATACATATACTTTTGGCTCAATAAACATATACATATACACCAGAATAGGCATTTGAGATAGAAGCAAATTTAGTAGACAGAGAGGTGTGGAAATATATAAACCAGTAACACAACACAACACAACACACACACACACACACAACACACACACACAACACAACACAACACAACACAACACAACACAACGACATACACACACACAACACAACACAACGACATACACACACACACACACACACTCATGTACAGAAACAAGCTTGTGCACACTAGTATACTGAAGCACACACATACACACACAATGAAATGCAAAGATAAACGTACAGAAATCAGAAAATGAAATTTAGAAACGCATGCAGTATAATGCACGAGTAATTTGCTGCCCCTCTCACCTTACATATGTGTTTGTTTGTGTGTATATGTGTGTGAGTGTGAATAATTATATATATATATATATATACAGTATATGTGTGTGCACACATCTACACACACACACACACACACAAATACATATACATAAGTACATACTTATATACACATGTATGTGTATCATGCCTTATGTAATGTTTTTATTGCTGCATATCCTGGGAATAAAAAGTTCAGAAGAAAGCATATCAAATTGAACTTTTCAATTATTTTCTATAAATAAATAACATCACTAAGAATTGGGGAGATTTAGGACCATTCTGCTTGTTGCAATAGAGGAGGTGGGGGGGGGGGAGACAGATAGTGGAGTAGACAAGTGGGTGAGAAGGTTGAGTTTCTGTTGAATTCCAACACAAATATTACCAGGATTCTTTAATTTGAACTCTTGGCCCCGTGTGAACCTGCTTCATCTACTTCCTTCGAGACAATGAGAGAGTGTACACACTTGCTCTATCTGCTAGAAATAGCAACACAATTTCTCTCAAGGGAAGGATAAGTTTGTAAAAAAGACTGTGATCATGTCAAGAACGCCTTTGAAAATCTGCTTGGTCAAGGCTGACTTTGGGCTAAACAACAGCTTCCTTTAATGGTTTATGGAAAGATATTGAAGTTCCAACTCCCCCTTTCCTTATCTTTTCATAAATCCAAAGTTTCATGACCAGTTAATCATAAATCATTGTCTAAATTTTATTTAGAGGATCACCCTCTGGTGCAGCACTAAGAATTAAACCTACCCCTCCAGTTTTGATTTACAGCATCTTATCTCTCTTACACCAGGTTATTGAGTCATGTTACATTTAGAAAATATATTCAGTTGGTGTATGCAAGAAGGATAACTGCATATGTCTGGACATGTAAAGAGAATACATGATGCTTGCTGGATAGAATATTGTGAAGCATCCTGGGTAAACTGTCATGTTGTTGTTGTTGTTTAGCCCCGGGTCAGCCCTGATTGAGCAAACCTATGATTAAAGGTGTTCAAGCCATGATCTCTCTCTCTCTCCCTTTTTTAAGATGACAGCGTGTGATTTGAGGGACATTTGGCTGCTATTTCTAGCAGGTTGAGTGACCATATAGAGGCACCTCTTTGCCTCGTAAACTGTCATGTAGTGAGTACATGTGGTTGAGGTACACTCATAAGAGCTGAAGGAGATATGCTCAAAAAGCCTGAAGAAGTATAGTGTTTACAAAAAAAACTAAGTTTTTAGATTTACAGTACTTACTGGAACTTATTTTATCGGAGAGAGCCCCCCCCCCATGTTGACCGTACCAGAATTTGAACTTGAAATGAAACTATTTAGATTTGCTTCTTTATTGTCTCAGATATCTACACTTACTGTTCTATACAGCAGCAACAAGATTATCAACATTAACCCTTTTGATACCAAACCGCCCCTGGTTCTTTGATAAAAAAAACTATTTGTTCTAAAGTGTTTATATTTAAATTATATCTTCTATTATAATTTTATGTAAGAAACTTTTTCTTAAGTTATGTTACAAACACCAACTTAATAATGAGAAAGTTAGTTATTTTACTAAATACTTGCAAAGGCAGTGTTTCATTAGAAATATGGTAACGAAAGGGTTAAGTTGACTTCTAGATTGATTGTAGATTAAGTAATTACTGAATTTTTAGGGATTTGCTGAGCTGAGTCTGTAACTCTGTCTTGGTTCCTAACTATAGTCATTTCACTTCAGTTATGTTGATAATTCTCTTGGAAGAAGAATGAATATCACATAATCCTCTATTCTGTCTCTTATAAATCTGAAATATTGCACCTTGTAAACATTTAAAAAAAAAATTTCTATGATGGAATTGGTAGAGAAAGGGTAAGAAAGAGAGAGTAAAGAACACGCTGTTATGCTTTATTTTTGGTATCGAGTTTGGTAACTCTCTATACTGAGTTCAGCTCTCACTAGAGCTGAATTTACCTTTGACCTCTTTAGCAGTTGATGAAATTAAGTACCAGTAATGTCTTTGGTTTAATTCAGTTGATTAATCTATTGCTATAAACATTGACCATCAAATTAGGTTTTATGTCTGAGCCAGAAAGTAATATTATTGTTGTGTTTGTTGTCGTTAAATAAATCATTATTATTGTTATTATTAGGAAGGTGGTGAATTAGAAGAGTGCCTATTTAGATACACCCCTTTATGTTCTGAGTTCAAATCCTACCACGGTTCATTTTGCTTTACATCCTTCAGTGGTTGATTTGATAGACTATATCCTCCTGAAAAATTTGTGGCTCTGTGCCTATTCAAGAAATCATCATCATTATATATATATATTTTTCTTTTTTTCAGTAATCATATTTTTATTGAGCACTTTCACTGCACTAACAAGTGCAGCTTTGTGCATCTTGTTATGTGCAGTATTTTGCTTTGAAAGTACTTTATGTAGTTTGTTTGCAGTACTTAGTAGTGTAGTTTCTGTATGTTGTGTGTATTTGTAAGTCCTGGGATTTTGGTTATGTATTTGTGTGCATCATTCCAAAGGCACCTATTATTATAGGAATTATTTGTTTTCAGTTCTCACATTTTGGTTTTCTCCATTTCTTTGAGAGATACATTATCATCTAATATTTCAATTAGGAGACACTTCCTTTCCTAATTGTCTTTGACTACAATATTTGGCTAATTAACCCTGTCTGCATGGATTTGCATATCCCAAAGTATGGTCACTTTGTCAGTCATTCTCTGAGACCTTTTCTGCTGTATGTTTACACCACCTCTTTTCTTTTGGTATTTCATAATGCTGGCATAACTTCCAGTGTATGAAGCCTCAACTCTGCCATGTCTGTAGGTGTATTATTCTCTCTTGGCTAAGAGTGGGTAGCCAGAGACAATGTGGTTAATTGTTTTTTCCTAACATCCACATATTCTGCAGTTACTTAATGTAATCTTTGCATTCTATGGAGGGTTAGTGGTGAGAAAGAGCAACAATGTTATCAGAGAGACTCTAGGTGTCACCGAAGATAAACTGAACAGTCTATTCTTAAGGACTTTTAGCCTGGGGACTATTGACAACTTCCAGAAATCCCTGGCCTTGCAGTGCTACCAGATGAGGAGAGGGGTATTTTTGGCTCGGGTCAAACTTTACAGACACAGAAGTGTCCTCAGTCGGGCCTGTCTGAGATGCATTCAGGGTGAGGTAACCTTTCTGCATGCATTTGTTCAGTGTCCGAGCATTGCTGACTTGTGGAGTTATGTTGAATAGCTGCTGTTGTATGTACAACAGACCTGGTTATCAGCAGAGTCCATTGTGAGGATCACCCTTCCACATTTCTTTGGTTGGGAAAGGCAGGCAGTTTTCCGCTGTCTGGTGGCTATGGCGAAAGAGATTGTATGAGATTGTATAGTGGATAGGATTAAGACACAGTTTCCTCTTTGGTCAAGCCCTCATCAACATTTTCAAGTTCCACTTAGAGAAGAAGGTTAGGGTAGAGGGGAAGGTGCTGCCCTCCGGTGCATTTGCTGAAAGATGGGTGAGAGTAGCAAGGATGGCTCATATGAATGTTCTCTAGCCTAAAGCATGTACCTGTTGGCCAGAGAACACAGCAGGGAGAAAGAGCACTTGTTCTTAATCTGTTGGGTTCCTTTATTGGCTGTCCCCCTTTCATACCTTTTGTATACTTTTGTTTTCACTGCCTGTTTTTTTTTTTCATAATTGATTCTGCGTAGACCCCACCCTTTTGGTAATTTGTCCATGTAATACACCTCTCATCTGGCGCCCTTGTGGTAAATAAAAGAAATCATCATCATCATTCTCGGCGGCATTGGTGGCGTTATTGTAGTGAAGAATCAGAAAGAGTAGACCATCAGACTAAATACCTTATAGTATTTCTTTCTATGTTCTGAGTTCATATCCCACCAAATTTGCCTATCAACACTTTGAGGTCAATGGAATAAGTACTAGGCATGTACAGAGGTTGATTTAATTGACTATACTCTTCTCCAACAAATGTGTGGGCCTTGTGCCAATGCAGGATGCTATTTTGTTAATTTTGTTGTTGTTTTTATTAGGGCCGTAGATGGCAGAATTGGCAAAGTGCCAGACAAAATTCTTTGCAGTATTTACTTAAGTTCCTTTACATTCTGACTTCAAATCCTGCTGGGGTCGACTTTGTTTCATCCTTCCAGGGGCAAATACAAAAACAGTATCAGTCAAGTACTGGGGTCAATTGAATTGACTGTTCTCTCCCTAAACAGTTCTGACACTGTGCTTATGTTAGAAATCATTGTTAATAAAATAAAGTATTAGTCTAGACTGGGGTCTATATAATCAACTATAATCCTCTCAAAAACATCTGTGTCCTTGGGGAATATTTGGTATTATTATTATTATTATTATTATTGGTGTTGTTGTTGTTTTCATAAATATTTAGAAATTATTATTTAGAATAGACATTATTTTTACAAGTGTCTAGAGAAAGTGTGTTAATGTTGCTAACAACACCAATAGCAATAGTTATATTAATTATGGCAATTGATACAGTAAATTCCTCAAGCCTATCCTGTTTGTTTAATGTTAAAACAGTTGCGACATAGCAATAGTAGAAGCAACAGCAGCAGCATTAGTAGTAGTAGTATTTCTGGTGTATCTTTCCAATGGTTTTAAGATGAAAGTACACATCTAGTTAATTTGGCCCACAATTAAGACTGTGTTTAGTGATTACAAATACTTTGCTGGTGATAACCTAAAATGAGCAAGCTTCTTTCTTTATGTCTTTATTACATGGCTTGCAGCTTACCATATCAAATTCCTGTATTGTCCATGGATTTATTTGTGTGGTTATGTTTTATGTCTTGTCTTTTCAGCTACCAACTGTCATGTCTGGTGGCTCCAGACTTCAAGTTGAAACACTTAGAATAGACTGACTCTAGGTTACAGTTTAGAAACACTACATAACTACTTGTAAGTAGGAGATTCTTTCTGTAAGGTTACAAGTAGTTGGGAACTGTCAGATTACATTAACAGGGAACTCTGTGTGGTTATATATTAGTAGGGGACAGTGAGGTTACTAGAAACACTACATAACTACTTTAAGTAGGGGATTCTTTCTGTAAGATTTAAAGTAGTAGGGAACTGTCAGATTTCATTACTAGGGAACTCTGTGAGGTTATATATTAATAGGGGACTGTGAGGTTACATACTGTGGGGGAACTGTCAGCTTAGGTTAGTGGGAGGGTCTGTGAGGTTACAAGTAATATGAAACTGTCAGGTTACATTAGTAGGGGATTCAGTGAGGTTACATGTAGTTGTTGTTTAGACCAGCTCAGCCCTGTTTGAGCAAACCTATGATCAAAGGCATTTTAACCATGACCATCCTGTCTTTTTGTATATCTAAGACTTAATTGACAAATGGTTCTTTGCTTTTTTAAGAGTGTAGGGTGTTATTTGAGGGATTTGGTTGTAGGGACTGAGGTTACTGGTAGTAGAGGACTGTAAAGTTATAAGTTATAGGAGCTGTGAGCACACTAGTGTCAGAGGTTGGGAGGAGATTAATATTAGTTTGAGCTGTGAGTTTATAGATGTTGTACATGTACTACTTCTGCTATAGATGTTCCACTTTTGCTATAGATGTTGTATGTGTGACACTTCTGCTATGTAGTGGCAGTGCAGAGATAAAGAAGTATTTCTTTATCTGCTAATTAATAATTTATTATAAAATTATGTTGTCTAGTTCCAGGTTAGTTTGGACATTGGTCATTATTGTGTAAGAAACCATTATTTTATGTTGCCTTCTATCTTGTTTTTGTAGAGGTTACAACATACACCTGTAGCATCTCCCCTAACAGTGAAATAACCTCGTCCATTATCTGCGTGGGCGAACTTGGACTCACCCTGCGTAGCTCCACCTATGGCGACGTACCACGTGACCGAGCTATAACGTCACGTAGGCGGAGCTATATAATCTTTTGTCTAGCTTTCCCGCGAATTCCAACTCAATCGAACTTTCCAGAAGCTTTTCGACTTGCTCCTATAAATAGCCCGCACTCCGGCTATCTCACCAGTTAGCCACGGGAATGCCCGGCACTTCGCGTCGGGCTGGTTAACTCACATACAGACACCACATCGACTACTCGACCCTTCCATAGGCTTCTCTCTCTGCCCGGCCATTTGCTACCGCGAGCCACTGGTGGACTATGGAGCTCGTACTCGCTCCACGTAGTCACCACTCGGTTTCTATGCGTGGCCGTGAACAGAGAGCTAGCCTGTTAACTCTTAATCTGTCTCTCTCTCTGTCTCTCTCTAACATACTAGCTTCCGCGCTTAACGATGCCCGACCTTACCATCTCCGCTGGCGAATTGGTATATGGGGACCCTCTGTTAGATATATATCTAACCAGTTGCTCGGGGTTCTTGATGATATCTGAGACGGCTACGAGATGGTATCCACGACTTTCGATTAAGACATCTAGCACACATCTAGATAGCACGAGTTGCACTAGCACGATAGCACGCACACACTTACACACTAGGTAAACATTTGCACTCACGCATTCACATATACCACTCATCTGTATATCGCTTTCTATGTATTCCTTTCTGCTTGTAATTCCAATGTTCACCTTCATCCATGTAAATAAATACTATATGTTTATATACTTAACTCAATGCTGACTTGATCAACTCTTTCCAACATCTCTACATCGGTTGTTGATGGTGGCTCTCAACAATCGATACCAATAACACTTATCTATATTGGTTGGTTAACGACTGGTTGACCAACCAATATATTCGTCGCGCCACCAAATACTATAGCCTCAGGCCGGCCAATGCCATGTGTGTGAATTTGGTAGATGGAAACTACAGAAGCCTGTCATATATATGTATATATATGTGTGTGTGTGCGTCTGTGTGTTTGTGTTTGTCTCTGTATCTGTCCATAACTTAGCGGTTTGGCAAAAGAAACCAACAGAATAAGTACCAGACTTAAAATAAGTACTGGGGTCGATCTGATCGATTAAAAACCCTCCAAGACAGTGCCCCAGCATGGCCGCAGTCAAAATGACTGAAACAAGTAAAAGAATATATATATAAAACTTAGCTCTTCTATCACAATCATTTAGGTTGACATCAGATATTCATACTCATTCATCACCCTCACCTATTCTCCTCTGTCTCTTTGGGGACATTTAGCACTCTCACCTAATCATCACCTTCCACTGCTACTCTCACATTCTTCTTATACCTCCCAATCACTGTCCCCCATCACACCCATACTCATACGTTTTTTCCTCATGCTCTCTCGTACACCACTCACCTGTTCACAATCTCAGGTCACGCTTGCCTTCAAAGAGCGGAGACTATGTTGAGTAGAGAGGACTCTTTATCCTGCAAGAGACCAAGGCAACTTCTCTAGTGCTGCGGTAAAATTCACCCTGCACACTCAGTGAAGTGGTTGGCAGTCGAATGAAGACAACATAGGGTAGAGAGGACTCTCTAGTTGTGTTGTGGACATGATAACCCCTGTAGTGTTAATGCCACAATAAAGTACACTGAGTACACTCTGTAAAGTGGTTGGCAATTGAACAGAAAAACATAGCGTAGAGAGGACTCTTTAGTTGTGTCATGGACATGACAACCTTTCTAGTGTTGGTGCCATGCTATAATGCACCTAGTACACTCTGTAAAGTGGTAGGTGATAGGAAGTGCATCCAGTCATAGAAACCAAGCCAATTGAAACATTACACGTAAGATGTGGTCCCCCGACCCATCAAAGAAAGTGGTGAATCCAAATAAGACCAGACATGGTCAGAAATCACCTGTCCAACCCATACCAGCCTGGAAAGCAGACGTAAAGCAATGATGATGATGACAATGATATATGTGTGTGTGTGTGTGTGTGTATATGTGTGTGTGTGCACGTGTCTGTTTGTTTATACAAGTTAACTGGTATTGTTGTTTATGTTGTGTCCCTTTACATATTTTATTGATCTCTATTTGCCAAACCGCTAAGTACCAGACTGGAATAAGTTCCGGGGGGATGTTATGATTGATTAAAAATCCTTGAAGGCAGTGCCCAAGCATGGTCACAGTCCAATGACTGAAACCAGTAAAAAAAATAAAATAATATAAATCCTTATTTCTATATTCATTGCCATGTGAATGGATGACAGCAAAACTAAAACGTTCCTGGAGCAATTCAACTGCTTTGATTCCGAGACTGTAAAACTGCAGAAGAAGGCAGGAGTATGAGATTAACAGACAATATGACTGAAAAAAGAAGGCTGTGAAAGAATGATTCACTAGAAAATTGTAGGTCAACAATGTGGAAAAACGGATTAATCTTTGCTTGGATTTCTAAATAATAGAATTGAAGCAGAAAAATATTAGGATACCTTTTGAATCAGAAAATTATGCCTAAGAGGATCAGTTTCTCAAATTAATGCATACTAATCCTTAAATAATAAATTCTTGAAATATTTACTGCATTTACTGAGATAGAATATTTGAGACCAACTTGATTGGACATTTCAGTATGTTGAAGTATAGGCATGGCTGTGTGGTTAAGAAGTTTGCTACATAGCCACATGGTTCTGAGTTTGATTCCCACTGCACGATACCTTAGACAAGGGTCTTCTACCATCCATAGCCTCTAGTTGACCAATGCTTTGTGAGTGCAATTTGGTCAATAGAAGCTATGCAGAAATCTGTCATGTATATCATCATATATATATATATATATATATATATTTCACACAAAATATATAGACAGTATATATTGATTGATACATACATTCGATTAGAAGGATCAATATAAGCATATATAAAAAATAACAGTTTGATTCATAGGGTATATCTGCAAAAGTTGGACTTTGATTCCTTTCTCCTAGAATCTCAGCAGCAGGTTGGGAACGAAAAATGAAAAAATATCTTGTATAGTCAAAAGCCAACATGAAATAGTTTAAAGTTCTAGGCTGGAATGCTGTTGTTATGAAAGTTCCTCATTTGTAAATAATATCTTTTAAAGTTTAGCATTTCATTTCAAACACCACAAAAGATACAAAATAATTTATTCTTCCTATGTTTCACATTTAAATTTGTATATATTGATAGGAAATCATCATCATCATCATCATTATCACTTTATGACTGCTTTCCATGCTAGACGGGGGATTTCGGTCCAAGTCAGTTCCTATTTGGAGTCACCAGCAGGTTGGCAGTCCACATCTTGCTCATATGTTATATTTGGCTTGACTTCTATGGCTGGATGCCTTTCCTATCACAAGCCACTTTACAAAGTGTACTGGGTGCATTTTATCATGGCATCAACACTAGAAAGGTTGTCATGTCCACAACATGACAGAAGAGTCCTCTCTACCCTATGCTGTCTCCATTCAATCACAACCACTTTACATAGTGTACTGGGTGTATTTTATCATAGCACCAACAGTAGAAACGTTATCGTGTCCACAACATGAATAAAGAGTCCTCTCTACCATATGTTGTCTCTAATCACTTTACAGAGTGCACTGGGGGCATTTTATTGTGGTACCAGCACTAGAGAGGATGCCTTGGTCCTCTGCAGGCTAAAGAGCCCTTTCTACTCTACACTGAATCCATTCTTTGAAGGCAAACATGACCTCAGAGTGTGAATAGAAGGGGAGTGAGGTACGAGATGGCGGAATGGAAAGAGTAAGAGTATAGGTGTGATGGGGGAAGCAGTGATTGGAAGGTAGTGGAAGAGGAATGTGAGAAAGATAGCAGTAGCTACATATTGGGTGTTGGTAGGGGTTGGAGAGAAGACTGTATGAGTAGCAGCGGTGTAGATATGTCATAAATGTATACTTAAAGTTCTCTACCAGTATCTGTAACAATATCAGGAAACAATTATAATTCACACAAAATATATAGACAGTATATATTGATTGATACATACATTTAATTACAGGGATTAATATAAAGCATAGATTATAAAAAAATAACAGTTCAATTCATATAGCATAATTCTTGAATATATTAGAACTATAAGACCTTGTATCTGCAAAAATTGGATTCCGGTTCCTTTCGCACAGAATCTCATCAGCAGGTTTGGGAAAGAAAATTGAAACAATATCTTGCATAGTCGAAAGCCAATATGAAATAGCTTATAGTTCTAGGCTGGAATGCTGTTCTTAAGAAAGTTCTTCCTTTGTAAATCATATCTCTAGAAAGTTAGCACGTGGTTTCAAATACCACAGAAAATACAAATTAATTTATTCTTTCTTTGTTTCACATTTAAATTTGTATATATTGATACAGGATTTCATTATATTTCTAAAATATTCAACTAATAGGTTCTATGAATTGGACCATTATTTTTTGTAATGTATATTTTATATTGAGCCCTCTAGTTGAATGTATGTATCAATCAATCAATCAATATATACTGTCTATATATTTTGTGTGAATTATAATTGTCTCCTGGTATTATTACAGATACTTGTAGAACACTTTAAGTGTACACAATTTGATATCAATATATACAAATTTAAATATGAAGCAAAGAAAGAATAAATTATTTTGTATCTTCCATGATATTTGGAACTGTGTACTAACTTTTAGGAGATATGATTTTCAAATGAGGAACTTTCAAAACGACACCATTCCAGCTTAGAAATTTAGATTATTTCATATCAGCTTTCGACTATGCAAGATATTGTTTCATTTTTTGTACCCAACCTGCTTGTGAGATTCTGGGAGAAAGCTGAAATCCAACTTTTGCAGATGCAGGATCTGTTTATATTTCTAATATATATATATATATATATATATATATATATATATATGTATATCAAGAGAGAAACACAAGAAAAAACAGAACAACTTAATTTAAATTACTTCATTCTTATGCGTGTTTCTGTAGTATATTGGATAACATTACACAATAAAGTTGTGCAATACTATCAATTACCATGTTTTCAAAGGTAGAATCAGATTCTCCTTTGAAAACATGGTAATTGATTGTAATGTTATACAATATACTACAGAAACACGCATAAGGAATGAAGTAATTTAAATTAAGTTGTTCTGTTTTTTCTTGCGTTTCTCTCTTGATATATTATTCTATATTTATTACAGCCTCTACACTGCAACATATAAGAGTTTGTGTATGCTTGGATATACAAATACGTTTTCGCAAGTGTATGTATTGGAGTGTAATATAATATATTGAGTCCTACATTAATTGGTTGTATGCCATGCTTATTATAAGCACATTATAATAAAGTATATATATATATATATATATATATATATGCTAAGGTAAATTCTATTTTCCTTTTTCGAGGCATTTTATTCATTTAGTTCTTGTACGTGGAGTTACCTGCACGATCTATGTCTTGATGCCCAGCTATTTAAAATGGATAAATTATGCCACTCCAGAATATTTATCTCTATGATATTTCAGACATACTTTTGGTGGAAGCTTATATGCTACTGCGAACTTGTATGTATAAATTC
>JAOPJM010001291.1:36716533-36728127 GCA_027124095.1 Muusoctopus leioderma
ATATATATCACAAAAGGCAAAGGGAACAAGTTATTTATTACCTTGATATCACAAAAGGCAAAGGGAACAAGTTATTTATTACCTTGATTCTTCTACTCGTCTTAATACTTACTTCCACCCTCTTCACCGGAATAGCTTAATTTTGTTTCCCATTTATCCACACTCTTTCAATTAACTTTTTTTTTGTGTTCTATGTTATCCCTGCCATCTCTGAGCATTCTATTATCTTATACAGTAACTTCCACATTATTGGGAGACATTTTAGCACTTTAAAATAGTCAGCTGTATTGCATTTATTTGGGTCCTTCAACCACAGAACAGTTTTACCTCGTGTCATCCATTCTTGCAAAGGTTCTCTGCTGTATATGATATCTTTTAATTGTTTAGTTATTTTCTTATGGCAGAAAGTCAGTTTTGTTTTTCTAACCAATACCTTTACAATCGCTCAATAGACTTCTCAGTTGAGTATTTTACTGCAATGTGTCTTTCTTTATCTGCTTTTCTGTTATTACATGGTCAGGTTGGTTGGCATTACTTATAACTTGGCATCCTCTCTACATTTCTCTTTTTTCTTTCTTTTATTCTTCATCATTAGTTATGACATTTACATTGTTCCAGTCCCTGTTTATGTCTTTATTTATTACTGTGTGGAACATATAATTCTGTATTGTTGTTTCCTTTGTTGAAATCTTCTAATTTGGTTTGTTTGAGCCATAAAAGTCTCTGTTTAAGTTCCTCTATTACTGTTGAGAGCCCCCCCCCTCTTCAAGAATCAGAGATTGTGATGCATTTTTCAACTTTCCATTCTTATTTCCTTCTTTTCTAACACCAATGTTCATACACAGTCTTTTGATGTTATTTTTTTATCCATCTTCTTTATCATGGCTCCAATATTTTTATTGGTTCTTCTGTCTTAATTTCTGTTTTCCCTTCTATATAAAACCTAACAGCATTTAGTAGCATGTTTGTCTGTGTGTTATTTTATAAATCCTAATGTATTCTAGTATTTTCATTAACTTTATCTGTGGCTACATCCAACCTTCTGTCTACATATTTTACAGGATCTTAAATTCACCTTTCATAAAATGTCTTCTATTCTTGTCTCTGTCTCCTCAATTGTCAATTCATCTTTCTTACCATTTACTTCCTTTGGTAGATTTTCTATAGTTTTTGTCTAGTTAAGGTTTATTTTCTTATTTTCCATTATTAGTTATTGAACTTATGGGTAAGTGTCTTCTATTATAGCCTTGGGTTGATCAGTACCTTGTAAGTGGAACTTGGTAGACGAAAACCGTGCCAAACTCCATCGTGTGTGTGTGTGTGTGTGTGTGTATATATATGTGTGTGTGTATGCATACATGTATATAACTTTTGCTGATGCATATCAGCAAAGGATATAAACGTCCGAAAGAAAGCTGAAAAACCGGTGTTTTATGAAGTCCCTTGAGATATTTGTTCTACATTGAGTTAGACACTCCTTTATCACTCTCACCATCAAAAATGCAGTGATCCAGTGATTGTCTCATTGGAGCCTAAAACCAACAACACTATTGTTCACCAATTGCGATATATATAAAAGTACTGGGACTTATATAATTGACTATAGCCCTCCCTCCACCCAAAATGGTAGTCTTGTACCAATGAAAAAAACATATAATTATTATTGTTGTTGTCATTCCATCTTTTGTTACCTTGTTATTTCTGGTAATTGAGGTTAATCTTCATTCTTTATTGATTATAAATAAAAGAATTGATCCAATCCACAACTCATAAAATTAATTTCTTACTCTGTACATAACCTCCAGTGTCTGAGTAATGAGCCAAATGAGGAACCTTTAATGTATCTGATTTGCTGTCTCACTATAGTATTGATGTTGATAGTAGATGTGGATGGAAGATGTTTGAAGTAAGAGACACTTTAATGGTGTAATAAAATTCACTACAATACTAGGCCATCACCTTTAGTGTGATAAGTTGGTGAAATGATACCTAATTAGTCTCTTATGTATTGCCACTCATCTTTCTTGATTAGTTTAGACACTAATTTCCATCTTATCAAACAGCTGTTAGCATTTCACCAGACTGTTTATTGGGCTAGTTTGTCATGCTCCCTAATTTCTTTTCCACCTCAACTTATCTACCAATGATTGTATTTTATATATTTAACATTTGACATCACTATTAATTAAGTTTTTATCACTTATTTACCCCTCATAAATCTACATCAGCAATGATGGCAATCTTGAGCAATTAAGGTGTTTTATAAAATACACTGAAACAGAAACTAGCTTTAAATAATATTTCTTTTAAACAAGATATACTGTAATGTTATGTAAATTGCCGGCTAATCACTGACTACTTTGCCTTTGTATAGTGATTCAAGCTTTTGTGTCTTCTGTAGGTCTATAGACATATTTGTCTTGACAACTGTAAACTAACAAAACAGTTATGAGTCAACTAGGAAGTTTGTATGTGGCTACCCAACCTGCTTGTTATAGCAGCTCAATCTCTTTCAAACCAATCTCTTTCAAACCAATCTCTACCATCAGAAAAAGGAAACAAATATATTGCAGAGCTCAATGTTGTAACAGTATGCCTGAAAAAAGAAGACTGTCGGCTTTATGACAGAAAATTTGACACTGACCATACAGATCACCATGATGGACATGCACATGCCTAAACAAGATGAAGGCATGGAATATCTGGAGTTCTGGATCTTTTGGTTGGAGTCGGATATTTGGTCAGCCCCTGTTTGATCTGTGATAACCAGGAATACACAAAAGTAACAACAAAACAAGTGTCAATTAATTCTACTGTACCTTATAGAATCACAATTGGCCAAGTAAATAATGGGGGAAAATTACTAGCCAAAGGTCAATGGTTTGTATTGTTACTGTGTTGTCTTCATATCCAACTCATTTAACTCTAACTGTGATTTGTTGGCTTACAGTGTGGCCTAGAGAAAACAATATGAAGTTACTCTGGTATTCAGGTTCAGACTAGAGTCTGAAATTGTCTTGGTCATCCTTACTCTTAGATTTGAGCCCTGGCCCTAATTATGAGATACTGGTGATGGCTGGTGTGTTCTTGTGTGTCCAGCTACATATCTTATCATAAAATCACTTGTAGATGAGTGACAACCATACAGTACCTCTAGTTTCAGTTTTAATGGCTTATTCAGAGGAGGGAGGGCAATACTCATGACCTTTCCAGGACCTCTATAAACTCGCATCGATAAGGTTTTGAAATTCATGCCTTTTCCAAAATGCATCAGTAACCTGAATGAAAAAATAAAACCATTCCAGTTAGAAATCAGTCAGGTGCAGGATCAGTACCCCGATGAAGGGCGCTACCTGAAACATCAAAGTTTTCCTACTCATGGCATATTAACTTATTCGACTTTGAGAATTTTTACACTTACTATTTGCTGACAAAGACCATCACTAGTTTCCTCAGACTCTGCTGTTTCACTTCAAATTGTAGGTTCAGTTTGTTGAGAAATTACTGTTGCACAATATTACCTGTCGTCATCGTCATCATCATTTTACACCTACTTTTCCATGCTAGTATGGGTTAGATAGGTCTCACAACGTTACCTCAACACCTGCTGCAGTCTTTCATCATCTGGAATACACAGCAATAGAGAAAAATTAGCCAACTCTGTTGTTGTGTATGTCTATATTTTGGCATGGTTTCCATAACTGGATGCCCCTTCCATCACCAACTACTTCACAATATAAACTGGGTGCGTTTTATCATGCAACCAGCTTTAGAGAGGTTGTCTGTCAGGACTAAAGTGTCTGCTCCAAACTGTATCAGTTCTTATTCAGAGTTATTGCTCTCATAGACATGTTGCGTTCACTACCACATACTTGTCAGTATTGGGTGGTGGAGCTGGGTACACTCATACCCAGCATAGACGTATTGCCACCTCTTTAGTTTCTAAATAATAATTAATAAATTATTCTCCTCTAAATAATTAGCATCCTAGGCTGAGTAGCTACATCTCTCGATAATGTTAAGGATGTTCACTGTGTGGTGGTAAGAGGATTGTGAGTTTACTGTAGTAGTCTAAAGCAGCAAAGGTTATCTCCCTGGTGTAAGTAGAAGGTGCCACATGGACTAATGGCTATTATGCATGGTGGCGGGAGTAGGAGGGCTGGTTACCAACCTATCATTGTGGATGTATTTTTGTGTTGGTCAGATATGCATGTGGCCATCTCAGGCAACTTTAACTCAGAATTTTTTACTAGTTGAATATATGTGCATGGCTGTATATAATCACATGCATATCACTGATATGAAAGAGATAGAGAGAGGGGATATGTATATATAGAGAAAGAGATAATATAATGCTGAAAGAAGGACAAGCCAAAAGTGGTTTCAAAATTGAAATATTATTAAATTAGAAATTCTTTGCTTGCTTTGACCATTCGTACTCCTGCAACTTTAACTCAGAATTTGTTGGACAGATATGCACTTGGTTTGTTATCTCATGCAACTTTAGCTCAGAGAATATTGCAAGTTGTATAATCATGTGTGTATCAATGATAGGAAATAGAAAGTGACAGGGATGTCATTGACTATTCATATATATATACACACACACACCTCATCATCATTTTATGTCCACTTTCCATGATAGCATGGGTTGGAAGGGTGATTTCGGTCCGAGTCAGTTCTTATTTGGAGTCACCACTCTCCCAGACGGGTCTGGAGCCCATGTCTTGCTTGTACGTTTCATTTGGCTTGGTTTCTATGGCTAGATGCCCTTCCTATCACCAACCACTTTCCAGAATGTACTGGGTACATTTTATCATGGTACCAACACCAGAAAGGTTGTCATGTCCATGACACGACTAAAGAGTCTCCTCTCTACCCTATGTTATCTCCTTTCAAAAAGTATTTATAAAAGACTAAGGACAGCAAAAACGTTCAAGACAATAAGAAATATTTGCCTTTTCTAACTTAAATTCTCTTCTTTTCCTTACCCCACCCCCACCCCGTTACCTTCAAATTTGTTTTAATAGCTTGTCAATACCCTTGTTAGACAACCTTAGAAGCAAGCATTAAGAAAATTCTTTTAGGCCAGATTCTGAGAAATTGTAATTCTAAAAATATCAGTGAGGACAGACGTACATGTAGAGTTTGTTTTCTTTTTTATTTAAAAAAATTTTTTTATTATATTTTTTTGTGATTCCTTCTACAGTTTGCTGTCTCGCGATGAGAGAAGTAAAATGTTAACGAATTGCATATTACTAACAGATGTTGCACATAGTGTACTTATTGCAGATATATTAGCTTGACAGTTAAAATATATCATCATACTTACATATATACAGAAACATGCACATATGTATGTATATGCAGCTGTATATATAATGAGTGCATATATATGTAATACGTGTACATGTGTGTGTGTGTGTGTATTGGTATATTAAAAATATTAAATTTTATAGATGTGTAACTCAAAGTATTGAGTACTCTCTTTTGTTGAATAAACTAAAAGAATTATACCTATCACACACAACACATACATAATACAAAACCCACACATATACACATACATACACTTACATGCAACTGCAAAACTATATTGTGAGAGAGATTCTATGTAACCATTTGACATATTCAATATAATAGTTGAATTCCTAAAACAAGCTCCAGGTGTGATTTGAGAGAGATTTGGCTGCTATTCCTAGCAAATCAAGCAACCATATAGAGGCTCCCCTGTTGACTCAATTAAAAGATGTTATTGCCAGAGTGACACAAGAAAATCCAAAGACCAGGAGACATGACAGTGCTAACAATATTATTTTATATTTGAACAACATGCCTAAAGATAGGATGGCCATATCTAGATGTTTCTAGCAATTCTTGAACTGGCTCCTTCCATGCCATAGATGTACTGAAGTAGACATAACTGCCCAGGATTAATAAATAACAATGTAATTGTCTCATAAGCCCCTAAGGACTTTTAAAGGCTGGTATTTAGCTCTAGTTCCATGGCTTTATGGAAATGAGAGATAGATCTTTCTGTGGATAAGATGCCAGTTTATCTCAGCATTACCAGGTTTCTGACACCTAATTTGTGACAGGAAGGAATGATATGTTCAGAAATCAGTAGATAAGACTCGATGGAATATTGCCCTCACGCCAGTCTGCAAGAGTGCTGCTATGATACACACACACACACACACACACAAACATCCTAGACTGCATCCAAAAGTCATTTGACTGATTGGTAAAGAGTCACTCACTAATACACTTCAAACTCTAGGTAACAAACACAGTGTCTCCTCACTCTGCTCCTTCTGTTGCTACAACAATGGCCTCTGCTCCTCTGAACTAACTAGCTGCATACCATTCCATCCAAGCCTACCTGACAATACCTACCTGACACAATACCTACCTGACACAATACCTACCTGACACAATACCTACCTTCTCGTCACCAATAATGTTCCTCTCTGCTCAACCCCCTCCCAGGCCTCTTTACTAACTACTAGGTCCAATCCTTCCTCCACTGAATGTAAACCTTCTGGAATTCTCATCCACCCACATTTTTTTCCAGATGTTGACTTAGAGATGTTCAAACTAAACATCAATCATATCAGTCTCAAGGATACTGCCCCTTCTTCTTGTCTAAATCGTAATAGAAGACATCTTCTAGATAGGACACGAGTAACTTTAAATAACTTTCACAGAAAAACTTGTCTCTTCTGCACCTAATGACCATATCTCTACTAAGCAACATTGCACTCTTTACATACCCTGCCTACAACCTATATTTTGTTCCTTGTGTCAGTGATTTATACCTGTCCATAATATCTATTTATAACTAGGCCAATTGAGCCAGTGAGAGTTAAGTTGGACATGAAGACAGTACAGAAACAATGACAGGATACAAACCATTGACCTTTGGCTAGTAATCTTTGGCTGGAAATAAACTCCCACTACATACACTGAGATAAATAGAATTGAATGTACTGTCCACAATACACAACAAAATGCTTGCAGCAAATTACATTGAAGACCTTTTAGCTGGTAATCCAATACCATACCCACTCAGCTATTTTATTTGCAACAACAACAACAACTATATTGATACAGTAAACTATCAGAGAAGCAGAGCTCTATTTAATCTAACCCAGTGTACTCATGTGATATCCTGACCTAAATCCCATGGTGGGGTGTGAAAGTATTGTAGCTACAGTAAGAAAGGGGTAGAAGAAATTTATGGATCTGGTGTTGTTGTTGTTGTTTAGCCCCAGGTCAAACCTGATTGAGCAGACCTATCATCAAAGGCATTCCAGTCGTGTCTTATCTACTGAGTATTTGATTTGTGAAAGGATTATCTATTTATCACTTCTATTCATCACTTCTATTCATAAAAAGCGATGATGATTCATCGTAGAGTGCTCTGTTTGATGTAACAGCCAGAACATTTAGAAGATGATCAATCATCTATGTCAGTGGCTAAGGGTAACTTACGCATTCAGGGTGCAAATCAGTTAAAATTAGCACAGCCACCTCCCCTCCCCACACTGGAACCATTAATGTTAAGATTCTATTACATAGTTGCTTTACATACATCCTCAGTTGTGTACAGTATTTATTACATACACACATCTGTTAGTTAACCTTGATCACACTGTTTTTTCTGTGGTAAACTCCCCATTATCCTCATCATTATCACGGCTACCACACTATCATCATCATCATCATCATCATCATCACCATCATCATCATCATCACCATCATCATCACCATCATCATCACCATCATCATCACATTATTGTTGCTTTAACACATGTTTAACTCCAGGTCAGCCCTGATCTAGTAGGCCTATGATCAAAGGCATTCCAACCATGACCATCTCATCTTTTTCCTATGTGCAGGGAACCCAATACCACATTATCCAATATGTCCCTTTCAAAGACGGCAGGGTGTGAGTTGGGGGAGATTTGGTTGCTATTTCTAGCCGGTTGAGCAACCACATAGAGGCTCCCTCATTGGCTTGTATAAACATATGTTTTATCATGTTGGCATGGCTTGGACAAGTCTGCAATGTACCATCCCTTCACTCATCCCAATGCTGCATCATCTCAAGAGAAATTGAAAACAGCATGAAAATAATATCCTTATTTCTATACTATAAATTCCCGACTCCATCAAAACTCTTTAATGTAAAAACAGACGCCAGTTTTTTTCTTTCTTTTTTAATGGTTTGGTGTATAAGAAAAATCTGTGTCAATGACCTTCACAGGCCCTCCAGGACTGGTAAGATTGACACAGTTGATGTTCTTGAAAACTTCACCGAACCTGAAATGACTATAGCACAGCTAGTAGAGGGTCTTCAGTTGGTCTGACCATTAATATCATAACATTAGCCCTTCTTGGCATCTAAACCTATTTTTTTTTTCTAGCCCCACTCTCTCTTTTTCTCTGTGTTGCCAATTTTTTTTTATGATGAGAGACCCTCCTAGACATGTTAGTCTCTATTTCAACAGGAACACCAATAAAGACCTCTACAAATATATATCTCCAATACAATTCATGATGACACAGACCATCACCAATTCTTATTACTATCCTTATGTCCTTACTACTGTATGTTATGTTTACTGTCTCTCAACTTTCTTGACTAAACCATGCGTCAGACGAAATGCCTTGCGATATTTGTTCCAGCTCTTTACGTTCTGAGTTCAAATCCTGCCGAGGTCAACTTTGCCTTTTATCCTTCCGGGGTCGATAAAGCAAAGTACCAGTCAAGTACTTGGGTCTATATAATCAGCTTACCCCTTCCCCAAATTTCTGGCCTTGTGCCTATGTTAGAAACAATTATTATTATTAGAAGCTGAAAACTTCTTTGTGCTGTTATTTCATGTTTCCACTTATCAAACTGTTTGATAAGTGGAAACAGGAAACTTGAAACAACAATGCAAAGAAGTTTTTGGTTTCTAATAATTGTTTCTTACATAGGCACAAGGCCAACAACCTCAGTACTTGACTGGTACTTTATTTTATCAACCCGGGAAGGATGAAAGGCAAAGTTGACTATGGCAGGATTTGAACTCAGAGATCAGTGAACCAGAATGAATACTGCTGACTCTGCCAGCCTTATTTAAAAAATGTTAAACTCTACTTAATGTATTGAGTAATCTTTTCTCTTGTTTATAAATTGAAGCAATATATCTATCCTTATATGAATTTGTGTGTATATGTGGTTGTATGTATATATCCTCATCATCGTTTTTACGGTCGGATGCCCTTCCTGTCACCAACCATACTGATTAAGTATGGAAATCCTACCACTGAACGGCCGGGCATTTGTTATTTGGAGACATAAACAAACTCACCAGCCAATGAATAAGTGTTTAGCGGTCAAAAGCACACACACATATATATATACATACGACAAGCTTCTTAGAGTCTCTGTCTACCAATTCCACTCACAAGGCATTGGTTAGCCCGAGGCTATAGTAGAAGACACTTGCCCAAGGTGCCACGCAGTGGGACTGAACCAGAAACCACGTGGTTGCGAAGCGAACTTCTTAACCACGCAGCCATGCCTGTATGATTTTTAAATAGACTAGTATGGACTGATAACTAGTCCAGGGTAGATTGTTAAATAGACCAGTCTGGACTGTTAGATAGACTAGCATGGATGGTTAAATAGACCAAAATGGATTGTTAAATAGACTAGTACTGACTGTTAAATAGAGCAGTGTAGACTGTTAAATAGCCCAGTCTGGACTGTTAAATAGACTAGTATCAAGTATTAAATAGAACAATGTGGACTAATAAATAGACCAGTATATACTGTTTAATAGAACAGTGTGGATGGTTAAATAGACTAGAGTGAACGGTTAAATAGTCCAGTTTGGATTGTTTAACAGAGTACTCTATGTGGTCAAATAGACCAGACTGGTCTATTAAATAGACCAGTATGGATGGTTAAATAGACCAGTATGGATGGTTAAATAGACCAGTATGGATGGCTAAATAGACCAGTCTAGACTGTTAAATGGAGCAGACTACATGGTTAAATAGACCAGTGTGGAATATTAAATAGACTAGTGTCAAGTGTTAAACAGAGCAGTTTGGACTGCTAAATAGACCACTATGTACTGTTAAATAGACTAGTAGGGATGGTTAAATAGTCTAATCTGGATGGATAAATAGACCAGTGGGGACTGTTAAATAGACCAGTGTAGACAGTTAAATAGACCAGTGGGGACTGTTCAATAGACCAGGCTAGACTGTTAATTAGTCTAGTATGTACTGTTAAATTACACCAGTCTGGGCATTCGAATAGACATCTCTATACTGTTAAATAGACTAGTCTGAACTATTAATTAGACCAGTCTGGATTGTTAAACAGACCAGTCTGGACTGTTAATTAGACCAGTCTGGACCGTTAAATACACCAGTCTGGACTGTTAAATAGACCAGTGGGTATTGTAAATAGACCAGTCTGAACTGTTAAATATAACAGTCTGGACTGATAAATAGAACAATCTGGACTGTTAAATGTAAAGAGAAGTAACAAACATGTTATGAATGACAAACAATAAAATATATAGAAGTAGGTGTTGACAAGTGGTAGCTCGCAGTAACCTGAGGTTGCGGCTTCAATCCTCAGTCAAACGCGATTTTAATTTCCTTACGCCATTAATGGTATTGTGAAAGGCATAAAACATCACACACCCTACTTCTCTTACCCTAAAATATATCGGGTCTTCATGTATAGTCTAAAAGAAATTTAAAATTATACACATTCTTGAAGCACAGTGTTAGACATATTCATAGCTGCTGTTATGGCTTCTTTTATACTAGAATATTTACCAGTATGCCCTCTGCCGTCTTTCGAATAATACAGATTTATATTAGGCTATTTATCATAAAAATATTTTAGAAAGAAGACACAAGGAGACACAAAAGGCATTGATTTAAATCGGTGGAAATATATCCAACAGCTTCATGGTGCTCACGAAACAGATGCTTCTGTCTAGACTCTTGAATTTAAATGTATGACAGAAAATTATCCTGCTGCGTAGGATATTAATCTATGGCATGTAATATTTTCAACTTACTTGGTACTTATTGCCGAAATATAATATAAGTGATGTCAGGTGCGACGCTTAACTTTCTGCATTCATCAGCTGGTTGAAAAGTGTTTATAGTTGACTTCTAGTATACTACCCAGTTCACTGAAGTAGACTAGAAGAATCCTAACGATATGCATACATACATATAAGCATATATATATATATATATATGTATGCGTGTGTGTGTGTGTGTGTATATATGTGTGTGTGTGTATGTGTGTGTGTGTGTATATATACACACACATATATATATATATATATATATATGCATATATAAAGGGTGTTCCAATGGCTTGGAACGATGCTAAATGTGAATTAGGCTTAAATGTCAAATGATTTTTAAGATCTCTTTTCAGATTTAATAATTTATGTCTTTGACAATTTCACCCATGGAAAGATTAATAATCGAACAACGTGTTAGAGTTATTGAAGCCTATTACGAAAATGGACGTTCAAACAAAAATGCATTTCGCGCACTTC
>JAOPJM010001291.1:36730859-36741736 GCA_027124095.1 Muusoctopus leioderma
CACCACCACCATCACCACCACCACCACCACCACCATCACCACCACCATCACCACCACCACCACCACCATCACCACCACCAACACCACTACCATCACCATCACCATCACCACCACCACCACCATCACCACCACCACTACCATCACCATCACCATCACCACCACCATCACCATCACCACCACCACCATCACCACCACCACTACCATCACCATCACCACCACCATCACCATCACCACCACCACCACCACCACTACCATCACCATCACCACCACCATCACCATCACCACCACCACCCCACCATCTTTACTATTACTCACCACTACTACCACCACCGTTATCACTCACCACCACAACCACTTCTTGCTACTCTAATCTCCACCAGAAACACCACCACAACCACCACCAAAACCACCATCACTACAACCATCACTACAACCATCACCAGAACCACACCACAACCATTATTCACCACCATCACCATCACTACCATTACCATTTCTCACCACCACTACCACCACAGCTATCACTTACTACCACAACCACTGTCCCCCTCCCCGTGCTATTTGCCATCAACACAATCACCAGTAACAGTCTAACATGGTCATTCAGACCTGCTAGAAATAGCAGCCAAATCTTCATCAAATCACACCCTATCATTTTTGAAAACCAAATTGCCCCACATGCACACAGCACCAGAACATAGGGTTCCCTTTTCCACCACCTTTCACCCGTCAGCTCTGCTGCCTCAACAGACTATCCCCTACAATTTTTGCTTCCTTTCTTCTAACCCTCAAATCACTCCAATCTTTTCCGATCCCCACCTCCTGTCCTTCAAGATAGATAAAAACTTACACAACTTGTGCGACCTTTATATAAGCAGGCATGGTTGTAAGGTTAAGAAGTTTGCTTTGCAACCACATGGTTTCGGGTTCAGTCCCACTGAGTGGCACCTTGAAAATGTGTCTTCTACTATAGGAAGTGGAATTTACTGCCCCTGGACCTAAATAGTGCAGATGCTGGTTATACCATCCCTTGAAGTCGTTGGCAGTAAGCCCCATATAGCTCTTCTGGATACTATCTGGTGGAGTGAGTGTAACTCTATATACTATAGCTTTGGAAAGACAGAATCCCCATAGCAGGCAAATGGCTCAATTCCAGCAATTGCAGGAGGGTTGCTGGGGTAGGCTTGTGCAGATGTATGTTTTCAGTTATGGCATGTAATGCTGGAAGTGATATTGTCTCGGCAAGAATAGCTAACCTTAATATTATGTGTGTTGAAGAGTTTATTATATTTTTGTGTAGTTGGAAAGTGGTGCTTTACAAGAGACAGAGAGTTCCTAGCAATATTTGTAGTGACGTCTGAATTGTGTGGTGGGGGAGGGGGGTAAACTAGATTCCTTTCCGCCTTTTGTTTCTCAGGCTAGGAAGTGTTTTTTTCATAAGAACTAACTTCTCACTGCAGCCACTCCTGGTTAAGGCACCATTATTTTATGAGGCTACCCTGTCAAAAACTTTTCCTATCATAGGCTATGTTATACTTGCAACTAGATTCCTAATTACAGAGCTCTCAGGAGGAAGGATTTCGATATGGATGGGTAAAAATCCACAATATCAAATTGGGTGAATTTGCCGATAGCTTTGTTTTTAATGCCATGGAACTACTTGATTAAAGCAGCACTGCAGTTCCATTGATCTAACCTCGTAGCACTTGTGAATTTAAGATTAACCCTTTTGATACCAATCCGCTTGAAACCACCCCTGGTTTTCTGATAAAAAAAACATTTGTTTTAAAGTGTTCATATTTAAATTAAAATATTCCATTATAATTTTATGTAAGAACTTTTTGTTAAGTTATGTTCCAAACACCAACTTAATAGCGAGAAAGTTAGTTATTTTACTAAATCCCTCCAAATTCTTGACTATTTTCAAAATTAATTGAAAATCATAGGTAGTGTATTACTTTAGAAATATGGTACCGAAAGGCAACAAGTTTTTGCAACTCTCAAAAACTCTAGAAAGGATTCTTACAAAATAGATGAAAGTTTTCTGTAACTTCTCTATCCAGGTCTCAATTCCAATCACAGTCTCTTGAATAGCTTAGTGTTATAATGCTTCTATGACAATAGGAATGACTTCCACTTGCATGTCTGATAGTTCTTCAGTTTTCTGGACAAGTCCAGATACCTGTCTATTTTTTTGTTATACAGTTGGCCATTCTCTGGCAAGAAATCAAATTTGAGTAGCGCATTCAGCTCACCAGTAGCTTACCAGTGCTGTACAGCACTCATGCTTACTTACAAACACACACACACGTGTGCGTCTATATGTTGTTGTTGCTGTTTAATCTCAGATCAACACTGATTGAGTAGACCTATGATCAAAAGTATTCTGGCTGTGACCATTCCATCTTTTTATATATCAAGGACTACATTCATTGTCCAATGTATCTTTTCTTTTTTAAGGTGGTATAGTGTGGTATGTAGGAATTTACTGCTATTTCCAGCAGGTTGGGGGACTGCATAGATGCTCGCTCATTGGTTTCATGTCTGTGTGTATGTATATAATGGTCAACTGTAGCATCAAATTTAGTTCAGAATTTTTTATTTTAAGTGAGAAGAATCTAACATTTTCATTTAGTTTAGAATTTTTTATTTTAAGAGAGAAGAATCTAACATTTTCAAAGAACCGTACCTAAAGAAAACAATCCTACACTCAACCTACCAAAAGAAAAAAAAAAGAAAAAAAGAAATCTTTAGCTATTCCATACATATTTCTTCAAGTGTAAGCAAACACAAAAGACAGATCAAATTCTTCAGTCCATACGGGTGGTCTACTGATACTAAATATAACTTGTAAGTTAAAGAACCTGACAACGGTACTCTACTCGTTCGTACTAACTGCAGTATAAGATTGAGTGCAAAACGTTTCTGACACTGGTTTTAAGTTTCTAATACCTACTGGAATTATTTCAGATGTTTACAGAAAAGAATTTTGAAGATCATGCAAATAAAAGGTTGTATTGTTGATATGGAATTGTTTCTCTTGTTCTCGGGGGTGGTAGGAGATGCACGTGTGGAAAATTACACAATATACATAACAATGCGAATGCCGTAGATGCTGGTGAACTGAGTCTGAAGTAGCGGCTTCAATCTCCAGTTGGGGTATTTATTTCACATACACTGCTAATGCTCTGAAGTATGTACATCTTAGTTGATCATCCATTGATGGATACAACCTCTCACAAAAGGCCTCTTGTTTAACCCCCCCCCCACCTGATCCTTAGGTGCCTTGAGCAGAGTTCACTCTGTTGCAAGCATTTGGACTAGACTTCCAGTTCCCTCCTCAACCACATATTTCCTGCAGACATGACCTGCAGATATTGAAACTGGATATTGGCCACATCAATCTCACCAGTCTAGTAGGGCCTGTAAAGGTCATGGGAACTGCCCCCCCCCCCATCCTCCATCATAGCATTTGAATCTATTTATCACATTAATACATAAAGGTAAATTATTTACTTTTATGTCAAAATAAAATGGTCCCCCCCTTTTTGTTTTAGAGAGTTTTTTTTTAGTTTTTATTTCCTTGTGTCGATATCTTTATTTTTTTTATAGTTTATTTTTATTATTATTAAGAAATAGTATTAAGGAAAAGAGCTGCTGTTCTTGTTTAGCCTCTAACCAGCCCTGATGGAACAGACCTATGATCAAATGTTTACCAGCTAAGCATTCCATCTTTTTTGTTTTCAGACATAGTCTAGCCAAGACTACATTATCCAATACGCCGTTCCTTATTTTTTTAAGATGGTAGGTGAAATTTGAGGGAGATTTGGCTCGACTACATAGAGGCTCCCTCATTGACTCATTAAGATAGAAGTAGATTTGTGAAGTTGGGTGGCTGAGTGGATAAGTAACTAAAACCTTTTGACTGTTGGAGTCTTCAATTTATATCTCACTGCATCTGTTGCATTTTTGTTTGTCCATATAAGGAATATTTCAGTCAAAATGCAAAAAGCCTCATGTATACTTAAAATTTTATTATTAGAATTGGTAGAATAGCAGACAAAATGCCTTGTGGTATTTAGTTACATCTCTGTACCGTTCTGCATTCAAATCCTGCCAGGGTCAATAAAATAACTACTAATTAAGTGCCTGGGGTCAATTCCCTCAAATTTTGTGGCCTTGTGCCTATGATAGACATCATCATCGTCATCATCGTCATCATCATCATCATCATCATCATCATCACCATCATCACCATCATCCATCCATCCATCCATCATCATCGAACAAGAAATAAGCCCCAAGCAAGCTTAAATTGCAACTTGGTTTTGATTCCCACTTGAAACAAATTCACTTCGCTTTTGCCATTAATGTCCTTGAGAGAGGCTTGATTATTGCATGGTGTCTTTCCACCTCCTTATAAAATCTGGGAGACCATTCCAGTATATCCTCTTTCAAAACTAAATAAAAACAAAATATTCGGAGGTGCTCCAATGACCCAGTGAATGTTTCAGTTGATTTTTGCCTTTCAATCGACCAGGGTCAATGAAACGAGTATTAGAAATATATTGGGATGGATTAAATTGATTATACCCTTCTCTCACAAATGTGTGGTCTTGTACTGATGTGAGAACTCATCATCATCATCATCATCTTCATGATGATCATCGTTGTTGTTGTTGTTATGTTGTTATTGCTTATGTTAGAAACAATTATTACTATAAAGAGTGCCAGATTAAATACTTTGCAGTATTTAGTTAAAAGTTATGTTCTGGGTCACGCCTCACTCGTATGTTTCATTTGGCATGGTTTCTACGGCTGGATGCCCTTCCTATCACCAACCACTTTGCCGAGTGTACTGGGTGCTTTTATCGTGGCACCATTATGCAGTAATAATATGTAGTGGAATAATTTCAGTTACTAGGTCATAGATAAACAACATTTTTTACCTTTTATAGTATATGATACTATCACACAATAAAATAAAAGTGAATATAACAGCATATCATCATGATCATCATCATTTTATCTCCATTTTTCCATAGTGTAAAGAGTTGGACATGTCTCACAGAGTTTCATCACTCATCATTGCCCTTCGTCATCTGGCATGCACAGCAACAACAACAATACCAACTAACTCTGTTGTTATGTATATGATGTTATTTTTTTGCATGGTTTTACTACTGGATGCCCTTCCTATCACCAATCACTTTACAGCATGGACTGGGTGCATTTTGTTGTGCCACCGGCACTAGAGAGGCTTTCTGCGGTGGGACTAAAGTATCTTCTCTACCCTTCTCCAATTGTTCCATGTGTTTTAATTGGTTACCATGAATCCTCCACGATTGTTTCAGTTTCCACACATGGTCTGAGATCAAGTTACTTGCCAAACAAGTACAATTCCAAAATTATTATTAATATTATTACTGACAGCCAACATCAGTGTCAATAACTTTTTAATGAACCAAGTAATTGTAGCGGAAATGCTAGAATAGTGAACTAATCCTTATGTTCAGAGTTCAAATACAGCCAGGGTTGACTTTGACTTTCATTCCTCCAGTGTCAATAAAATAGAACCAGTCATGTATGAGCTAGAGTCAATTCTGTTAACTGCACCCTTACCCTATAAGTGTGTGGCTCTATACCATTATAAGAAATCATTAGAAAATGGTGCATATGGTAGAGATCTAGATGATATGATTTACATTATCTAGCTTGGAACCTTGCTATTGTGTGTTCAAATCCATCCAGAGCTAACTTTATCTTTTATCTCTGGTGTCAGTAATGTGCTACTAGCATTGATTCAATTGACTAAACCCTTTCCACACCTCTTGTGCTGTGTCTCTGCCATATTTAGTGAAACTGCTGACTTTGCCAATGGTGAAAACAGATTGACCTGTGTTGAATGCACAGCATCCTCTTATATTGTGGATTACTCCTTATGGAAATAAAAGATGATGTTGAAGAAGAACATCATTTGTCATATCAAACTCTGGTTTCAAAATGATCTTCACTGACTATGTGTAATGCCCTTCCTTCTTGGTCTTAACAATAAAGGAAAGCATTAAATATATAAGGATGTTGGTATCAGAATACCATTATTTATTTTTGTTATATAAACATTTTGAGAGTCACATCTGGCTGAGTTAATAGGATGGTGGATTACTGACTGAAGGGTCAATTTTTCATATTACATCACATCACTGGCACTGCACTGTGTCAATGACCAAGACAACTCTCAAATGGTCCCATACTGTAAATAAGTCCCTTGGATTGATAAAAACTTACCACTCAGCAGTAGGAGCATTGTATAATTACCCAAGTTTTTCATCATCTTAAATAAATAGATATAGATATACTATACGTAGACAAATCTTCAGTGGTTTCCCAATGCCCCAATGAATTATGGGATAGGACTCAGCACCCTATAAATGTTCTTCTGTTTGTATTTCTTACATGTGATTGAAATATTTCATCCTGTTGTTGTGCTGGGTGGACTACATGATGTCTAGAAGAAATTCTATCTCTCAGTTTATTACTATCTCTTAAACAATGGAATGTGACAAGCCAGGTGTATCAGCAATCAGCCATGCATTGCTTACATCTCTTCAAGTAAGATAGTGTTATTTAACTTTTTACTGGAAATGTTTTAAGGACAAAAAGCAGCCGTATTTACAACTATTATTATGAAGGAGGTTTAATAGTAGTGGAGAGATTAATATTAGTGACTCGCTTTTATTTTATTGATACTGAATATGTAGAAAACTGTGTTATCTTGTTTACTCATTTATCTCTTTATATCTTTTTTATGTTTGTAGTGGTACATCAATGCTTTTTTTTATTGTTTGTTAGTCATGTTATATATGTGTGTGTGTATTGTTTGAAAATGTGACCTCTTCTATTATTCAGATACTCTGCACTATAAGAGTGGCAGTCAAACATTTGTAATGTAATTAAATATTTGATTGCTATCACTACTCAGGACTCTGCTGGACTCTGCCTGTCTTAACTGTCCTCCATATATCTCTCCTTTCTTGAAGGTACTGAAAATATAGAGATAAGTAGAAGCCAAACAATTTTGCTGTTTGGGTGGCTATTTTGATAATGCATTGAAAAATCATTATCTTTGTGGCTACATATTGGATATTCCAACGTCTAGAAGTTATGTGTAGGCAGTTCTTCTGTTATAATGGTTAACATGTATTACTGAAACACCATCAGAAAATGGTGTAACACAATATAATCTTTAAGACATATGGTAACATTACTTCCGAGATAAATGATAGCTCACATTTTCAGTGAAGCTGGTGCACATCATTATTTTTAGTTTTACCTTATTTATTTTTGTCACTGTTCTATACATCCACTTAACACATGTTACTACTAGCCACAGCACACTATTCTATTACTGCCTTATCACAACACACTCTTCCATTAACACATCCACTTCAGCTCAACACATTACAGGAGCCAATGAGGGAGCCTCTATGTGGTCGTTCAATCTGCTAGAAATAGCAGCCAAATCTTTCTCAAATCCCACTCTACTGTCTTTATAAAAAAGGACACACTGGATAATGTACTCTGAGATAAACTATCTCAAAAGACTGGATGTTCACAGCTAGAATGCCTTTGGTCATCAGTCTGCTTGACCAAGGCTGACATCGGGCTAAACAACAACAGTTTAAAACCAGTCATCATCACAGCACATTACTCTGCAACTAATGTGCCAACAAGGGAGCCACTAAGGGGTCATTCGACCAGCTAGAAATAGCAGCCATATTTCCCTCAAATTACAGCCTGCCATCTTAGAAAAGGACACATTGGATAATGTGGTCCTGAGTGCACTATGCCTAGAAAAAGATGGGCACAGAATGGAATGTCTCCTCAATCAGGACAAATTCAAGGCTAAGCAACAACAGCAACTAACTCATAATCTCTTTTCCTTTAAATTCTCAGATTAATTACCTGTTAATCTTAAATATTGAGTCATTTAAATATTAATACCCTTGTTTTATATTCTTCTTATATTTTAACCAACATGTATTGAACTATATCCATTTCTTACTTCTCCATCCCTTGTAGATCTCCTGTGTTTATTGCCTACATTTCATATCTATTGAATAATACTAATTTTCTGAAATATTATTCAGTTGGAAGTGGAGAGGTAGTGCTCATAACCTTTGGAGATCTTCCTAAACTGAGTGAGATGAATATGGTTGTTATTCAGCTAACATTTCTGAAGGTTGATGCCTGTAAGGAAAATGTTAGAGGGATTTAGAGTTGGGAGGAAAAAGATTGAGCAAAATGTTTAGTGTGACACTTAGAATTGAGACACAGCAGGGATTATGAAAGGAGAAGAGATAGGTGCATTGGGTGGACTTAGGCAGAAGTGGTTCACAGTTTGGTCATTTCCTAACTTTACATCTATTATATAAGCTGAATATTGTTCATAATGAGACTCTTTTTATCACTATAATTCTTCTGTAACTCTTTCTGCCTGCATGGAATGTAGTCACTACAATATTAGTAACTCCACTGTTCTGCCTTAATAGAGGAAGTCACTTAAACTGCTCAGTGGGGTACTAATTATCTTTTAACAAACTCTACAAAGAGCCAGTAAGGGAACCTCTATGCAGTTACTCAACCTGTTAAATCTCCCTCAAATCACACCCTACCATCTTAGAAAAGGAAGGACATATTGTATAATGTAGTTCTAGATACACTATTCCTGAAAACAAGATTGAATGATCATGGTTGGAAAGCATTTGATCATAGGTTTGCTCAGTCAGGACTTATTTGGGATTAAACAACAATAACACTGTCTTCAAAAAAAGGGAAACACATGTTTAAGCCCTGAATCTTAGAGCAACAACTTCTACATACATAGTGCGAACATTTATCTACAGATGTTCAGACTGGGCCTCAGCCACATCAATCTCACCAGTCTGGGAGGGTATGTAAAGGTTATAGGCACTGCCCCGCCTTCTCTGAATAACATATGAAAAAAAGATAAAAGGTCTGCTCAAGCATAGCTAAATGAGGATAAACCAAATCAGCAACACATTATATTTTGGCAATCTACTATCATTGCTGCATGTTTCTTTATATCATTGCAATGATAAACTGGAAATGTTATGGCAGTCTTGATCTGTTTGAAATATTACCTTTTAAACCCTATTGCACTTATTGACTGCTTGTATTATCCTTATGAAATCTGCTGATATATAAGCCAGGTGTTTCCTTAAAACAATATCTACCAATATCTGAAGCACATCTTTCAAGTTGTAATAGATAAGGTAAAAATAAGTTGGTCAAAGCTATAAAGCTATCCAAAATTTGTATTTTAAGATAGAACAATATCTCTGTGATAGAATAGTAGTCTGAACAATTGAAAAGCTAATCTATTGTAGCACAAGAACTTGGATTTAAACCCAACCACTGATGACTTTCATTTGTCTAGGAATCAATATGTACAAGTGACATAACCGGGAGTATGGGACCCAAAGGCTAGGGATATGGGACTTGATCTCTAGTATCGTTTTCTATAAATAAATATGACAAAATCTGTAAGATTTTATTTCTTGTATTACTGTTATCCTTATGTAAAGTAAAACCAAGCTATTTACATATTTTGAAGTCAAACTGACACATAAGAGGACTGATGATGATGATGATGATGATGATTTCAACAGTCTAGCAAAGGGGATATGTGGACACATTGGGCAATCATTTGGTTGTGTTAAAAAATCAAAGGCTTGATCATAATTTCACATGTTGAGTTTGTGAAGCACAAGTAATGTTTGCTTGGAATATTGAGTCTGTGAAGCACTGCAAGTAAGGTTTGCTTGATCAAAATCTGGCATGTTGCATTTGTGAAGTAGTGTAAGTCTGACCAAGACTATTCAACAACAATCACATTAACTGTCACCACCTACATAGTATTGGAATCCTACTTATGCATTTCCTTCCTATCAATCACAGTCAGTTTCTGTTTACACTTAAGTTGTGGTGAACCAAACCACCTGCATTTTAATCATATGTGCCCTCCCATCCTTAAAATCAGTCTGTATAAGAAGCCTCTATGCAGGTGCCCAACCTACAAGAAATAGCAACTGAATCTCCTTCAAATCATACCCTTCTGTCTTAAAAACAGGAAAGACATATTGGATAATGTAGTCTTAGATACACTATGTCTGAATAAAAGGTGGGATGTTTATGGTCAGAACAACTTTGATCGTATATCTGCTGAATCAGTGCTGACCTGTGGGTTAAACAATAACAATCTGTATAACTGTAGGTTACTCTGTGGTTATTGTAACTGCAGAGAGTAGCATTATAATGAGTCCTTGATATATTAGATGTAGAAACAGTGTTACCAGCTCTATTTCAGTATTATTGCTGTTGTATTTTGGGGAGGTATTTGATATGTCTGTCAAGAATACGATCAAGATTTGCTTAGAGCACTACCAGTGATAAATTGGTGTCCCATCCAGTGGCAAATTCATCTCTCATTCTTTTCATCTGCCTAAATTCAGTAAATACAGTTAAGGACTAGTTTTATGATTCCTTATGGGGAAGACAACATTTCTATGCTACAACGTTTATATGCTACAAAAATAATCATATATTCAAATTTACAGTACTCTCGATATATTAGATGTAAAAACTGCATTACAAGCTCTTGGTTTTCGTGTTCAAATCAGTAAGTTGGTTGTGTCTCAGGGAAAAGACATTTAATTCTGTATAAAATTATTTATCATTTAGATAAAGTATCTTAATTTTGTTTCAAATTGTCTTATATATATATACGTGGTTCGAGCAATAATCTCTAAGACTCGATAAGAAAAAATGAAGTAATAATGTTCAAACAAACTTTA
>JAOPJM010001291.1:36861313-36873902 GCA_027124095.1 Muusoctopus leioderma
TTTGGCTATCATTACTGTCTCTCTTTACTTGTCTTACCACTGCTCTCTGTCTCCTCTGTCTTGCTGTGCTTTATCCTGTGTACTCTGCCATGTACCTTTGGCTATCGTTATTGTCTCCCTTTACTTGTCTTACCACTGCTCTCTGTCTCCTCTGTCTTGCTGTGCTTCATCCTGTGTACTCTGTATGTACCTTTGTCTATCGTTACTGTCTCTCTTTACTTGTCTTATCAGTGCTCTCTGTCTCCTCTGTCTTGCTGTGCTTTATCCTGTGTACTCTGCCATGCACCTTTGGCTATCGTTACTGTCCCTCTTTACTTGTCTTACCACTGCTCTCTGTCTCCTCTGTCTTGCTGTTCTTTATCCTGTGTACTCTGCCATGTACCTTTGGCTATCGTTGCTGTCCCTCTTTACTTGTCTTACCACTGCTCTCTCTCCCCTCTGTCTTGCTGTGCTTTATCCTGTGTACTCTGTATGTACCTTTGGCTATCATTACTGTCTCTCTTTACTTGTCTTACCACTGCTCCCTGTCTTCTCTGACTTGCTGTGCTTTATCCTGTGTACCCTGCATGTACCTTTGGCTATCCTTACTTGTCTTACCACTGCTCCCTGTCTCCTCTGTCTTGCTGTGCTTTATCCTGTGTACTCTGCCATGTACCTTTGGCTATCGTTACTCTTTCTTTACTTGTCTTACCGCTGCTTTCTGTCTCCTCTTTTACCCTTTTCTGACGAGATGTAGTGCACCTGAGCACTGTATACAATAAACTCATTATTATTATTATTATTATGAATGTTAGTCTTACCTGTTAGCTCGAGGTGCAACATTCTTTCCCCATTGATCGCCTTTGTTGTATTCCAAAATTAAGTGAATATCATCATGTGACAGTTTAGGACCAACGACTGTTGAAAACAATTATTACATAACATATAATGGTTTTCTATGAAGAAAAGGATTTTACTTAGGTTTCGTAATTTTTGTTTATTTTAATGATTTATTATAACATGTACAACTACTTTTCAATGTGGAGAAAAAAATTGGTAAAAAATATGTGGAGAGATTAACCCAATTTGATCAATAGAGTGTTACTCTTAACATCCTGTAAAATATTTTCTAAGTCCTGTAATGATTGAGCAAAAATTCCTTAAAAACGAGTTTTTTGCAGCTTATTAATTATGAAATTTACAGGTAAGAAACACAGGTTCTTGAGGGGTTTTCACACAGAAATAGTTCATTTTCACCATATATATATATAGCTGAATAATTCATATCAATTTGATGATGCGGTGTCATGTGGAACTGGGTCCTACAGGATGTTAAGAGTTAAGTAAATATGCAAAAGTCTACATCTATCTTATTTAGATAGCAATGTTAATACAGCAAAATCCCACTTAAAGTACGTTTGATCATCATGCCTGAGAAGGAAGAACATGATCTATAGTCTATATGGTTTCTTTTCAATAGAAGCGGGGAGTGGGGTGGGGGTCGGGAGGGTCAGTGAATTGAGGGAGACATGAATGCAGTTAATAAGGGGCTTCAACAGATGGAGATTAGTATTTGGTAGGAATACATGAAAGGCAAAAGAGTTCCACAAGTCTGTGGAATTCTTCCACACATTTATTTTTAAAGCTTTTACTGGTTTCAGTCTTTGGACCGTGACCATGTTAGGGGCACTGGCTTCAGGGGTTTTAGTTAATTATATCGACTCCAGTAATTCGTCTGGTATTTACTTTATTAATCTGTATTTATCGAATGGCCAAGTCCTCTTCAGTGTAAAGGGGCATAACTCACATGGAATAAATATCACAAGGCATTTTTGTTTGATACACATCAGCAATCCTTTGCCAATGTACACAAACACACATAGATGACAGGCTTCCACACAGTTTCCATCTACCAAATTTCACTCACAAGGCATTGGTCAACCAGAGGTTATAGTAGAAGACACTTGCTCAAGGTACAGTGCAGTGGTATTGAACCCAGAACCTTGTGGTTGCAAAGAAAATTTTGTGTGGAATTTGTATTTTGGTTTATTTGAACATTACCAGATCCTTGCAAACCTATTTAGTAGTAGTGTGATGGTTTAGACATGGCAGGAACTTAAATATTGCTTCAGTTAACAATCAAATACATTTAAGCCTGCCTTAACCCTTTCATTACTGTATTTCTAATGAAATATTCAAGAATTTGGAGGAATTTAGTAAAATAACTTTCTTGTTATTAAGACGGTGTTTGGAACATAACTTAAGGAAACGTTTTTACATAAAATTATAACGGAAGATTTAAATTTAAATATGAACACTTTAAAACAAAAGGGTTTTTTTTGTCATAGAATTAAGGATGGTTTCAGGCGGTTTGGTATCAAAAGGGTTAATGGCCCTTTTAACCGTATAACTGTTGACTTCTATAGCTGGTCCTTCTGTTGGGTCTACCTGGGGTAGTCCCCTCCCCCCCCCCTCTCTCTCTCTCTCACAGTAACATTTTCATGCCTTCTTCATCTCTGCATCAGCGAGGGTAAGTGCACCAACACACACACACACACACTTTTTAACCAACAATGTCCTGATTTACACGGACACACAGCTTCACAGTCAAATACACACCTCACGTCATCTCTGATCATCACACACACACCGCAGAACAATTGGCAAACCTCTTACTTATAGCTTCTCTCTCTTCTTTGCTACCTGACATCTAACTTCTCTTCTTTCTACCTGGCATTGTTCCTTACTCTCTCTATCTCTCTCTCTGTCTCTCCTTCTCTTCCATCCGCAGTCAAGGGGGCATAACTCTCCGATTTTACATTTGCCTGGTTGATTTTTACCAAAAATGTGTGAGGTCCCTCAGGCAGAGAAGGGCCAGAATTTCTTTTACCAAACGGGGGTTGGGGTCGCAGCAAATTTCTTTTAAAAAAATGGGGCTCGCGAAGGCCTGAACTGAGAGACAGCCTGGCTATCTCTCTGTTCAGGCTTTCGCAAACTTTTTGAATCACGACCGCCTTTTTTTAATAGAAATTTGTCGCGAGCCCCTTTTTTTAAAAGAAATTTGTTGCGACCCCACCCCCGTTTGGTAAAAGAAATTTGTCGCGAGCCCCTTTTTTTAAAAGAAATTTGCTGCGACCCCACCCCCGTTTGGTAAAAGAAATTTGGGCCCTTCTCTGCCTGAGGGACCTCACACATTTTTGGTAAAAATCAACCATTGACGATTTTCGCTACGAAAGACCGGACGCATAAAAATCTCCTACTTGAGAAAACTGCTTACGAGATTTTTCATCGGAGGAAATGCCAGCCCTGAGACAATTCCTTCTTCTTTTAAGAAGAGTCTTAACCCTTTCGTTACTACGTATTATTTATTCTTTGGCGGGAAGGGCTAAATTATACAATCGCAAAGTTTTATTTTTTGCAGGAAAAATTGCAATAACCAGCAAATAATGATCCTAAAGCTAGAATATAAAATTTAGAAAAAAATTTCTCAATTGCACTCACAATGTAGTCTTAGATATACAAAAATACAAGATGGTTACAATTGTAACACCTTTGATCATAGGTCTTCTCAATCAGGGCGGAACTGGAGCTAAACAACAAAAGCAAATTATGGGAAATATATATCAACTAGCTGCAGATCGACCTCTATCCCCTTGTCATTTTATTTATGGGGCTTAAATTTCTAAGCTATAATATCAGTACTTCATCCCAATAATTATCTCTAATATATTTGTGTGAGTGAATGTGTGCATGTATACACACACACGTATACACACACGCATGTATACACACACGCATGTATACACACACACAAGTATACACACACACACACACACACACACACATGTACACATATATACACACAGATATGTACACATATACACATTTATGAAAGAAACATATTCTTAATTCATGCTTTTGAAAACTGATTGCTTTCCATTGTCTTATTCCAGACATGAAGATCTTAAAGCTATGCTGGATGGCAACAAAGATAACCTGAAGCTGGAGGCAATGAAGCGGATTATAGGGGTATGGTGAAGAAATTTTTCATCATTAAACTTATCAGAACTGTAATTATAGTTGTCATACCCCATCACCCCTCTTATCACTCTACCTCTCTTCCATCACAACGACTAGGATGGCATCGGAGCTGTCCATACTCAGTACCCCTATTACCATCCTCTACTGCTAACCATTACCTTCTTTCCCCACTTGACTCTTAGTTGATATTTACCACTCTCACCTACCATCACCCATCTCTGTTACTATCCCTCACTTGCTCTCTCCTACCACGACACATCTATACTGCTGTTACTCTTACTGTATTCTATACCAACATTTTACTAACACCCAACATGTAGCTATCACTATCTTTCTTTCATTACTCACTCCAATACCATCCTATCACTGCCTCCCCATTGCACCTATACTCATACCCCCTCTCCTCTTTCACCCTCTTGATCATCACTCTCCTTTTAATCACACTCTCGGTCATGTGTGCCTTCAAAGAATGGAGACTTCATAGAGTAGAGCTGACTCTTTAGTCTTGCAGGGGACAAGGCAGCCTCTCTGGTGTTGGCGTCACAATAAAATACATCCAGTACACTCTGTAAAGTGGTTGGTAATCAAACATAGACAACATAGGGTAGAGAGGACTCTTTAGTTGTGTTGGTGCCACAATAAAATACACCCTGTAGAGTGGTTGGTGTTAGGAAGGGCATCCAGCCATAGAAACCAAGCCAAAATGGAACATACGAGCAAGACATGGTCTGGGTGAGTGGTGACTCTGAATAAGAACTGTACTTAGACCGTAATGACTTATCCAACCTATGCCAGTATGGACAGTGGATGTAAAATGATGATACTTCTATCTCTCTATATTCATCTATCTTAAAAGACTAACCAGAATTGGCTAGCTAGATATTTACAACTATTAGAGTTGTAGGTTCAGTAACCAGGCTATTTTGGATTAATGGAATATATTCCCATACTTAAAATAATAAGTATGGTTGGTGTCAGGAAGGGCATCCGACCGTAAAATACTGCCTTAAAAATCTCCGTCCAACCAATGCCAGCATGGAAACACAAGACGTTAAAAACGATGAATGAAATGAATGAATTACAGTGATTCAAAATTGAATGTCTTTTCTCTCTATCTGCTCACTATCATATTTATTTTGAAATATTTACTTGGAATATGTGCAATATATCATTAATGCATTTGGAAAAGGACCCTAGTGTTTCAGCCAGCCATTACTTTTGAAAATCTATTACCTTCAAATGAAAAAATATGTACTTTAGTACAATACTTTCAAAACACTATAAATTAGCAGAATTTAGAATCAAAACACATATGAGTTACAGGAAAAAGAAAAAGTATTGTATATACATTTGTTTGTTTGTTTTTTTGTAAATTTTCCTTTTAAAATCAATTTTATTGTGTTTTATCATTCTGATTGCCAATGATGGCATCACATGATGTAACATTTTTTGTAGGGTCTGTTTTCATTTTAAAATTATTGTACTATTGTAACAGAAACACATTGACATCTTTCATTGTTCTGTCATAAATAGATTTCATAACCATGACATAAACAATTGTATTAAAAGACACTTTTATCCATGACTTTTACTTAATTCAAGAAATGGAATGTTACAAAGAATTAGGAAACTGAAGCTAAAAATGAACTATCTTTAGAAATGTTGACTTTTTATCTTGAAATATATCAATGAATAATTCCTTTGAACATGAGGTATCCTACTTCTGAATAAGGATTTCTTACATTGGTACAAATTTATAGCGGAGGGATATCATCATCATCATCATCATCATCATCGTTTTATCGTTTTATCGTTTTACATCTGCTTTCCATGCTAGCATGGGTTGGATGGAGGATTTCAGCCCGAGTCGATTCCTAGTTGGAGTAACCACTCTCCTAGCTGAGTCTTCAGCCCACGTCTCGCTCATATGTTTCATAGTCAATTAAAATGACTGCCATTATGTTACTGGTAGTACTTATTTTGTGAATCTGTAGTGATGAAAGGCAAAGTTAGCCCCAACAGGATTTGAATTCAGACTATAAAGGGTCTACTATATATTGCAAGGCATTTTGTCCATTGTTCTACTCTTTCTCCCAAATTCACTGATCCTACTTCAGAATAATGCATACACATTGTAACCTACCTGACACTAATTTGATCACAAGGTGAGAAGGTGTTTTCTGACCCCCAATAACATGTCAGTGAGGATTCTATGGGAAGACCAGTAGTTTATTCTTATCCTTAAATTTACCAACTTTCTTGTAAAATGAGAAACCTTCATAAAGAATTGCTGTCATTTTATTATATATATAGATGTCACTGATTTAATCTTTGACTCCAATTTGTTTTTGAAAAACAAAATGACTCCACAAAACTGGCATTTTTTTTGGCCTAATTTACATATTTAATATTTAGGCAGCGAATTGGCAGATTTTTTAGTGCATTGGATAGAATGCCTTGTAGTATTCGTTTCGGCTCACTGCACTCTTAGTTCAAACCCCATCGAGGTCAATTTTGATCCTTTTGGGGTAGATAAAGTACCAGTCTAGGGTGGTGGACTGGTGGAATCATTAGAGCATTGGGCAGGATGCCTTGCGGTATTTGTTTCGGCTTTTTGCATTCTGAGTTCAAATCCTGCCATAGACTTAATCTGTCGCCTGGTTTAACACCTTGGGTACTTTTAGCGGAGTCAACTCTGTTGCAAGCATTTGGGCCTGGTCTCCAGTCTGAGGATACCCCCCCCCCTTCCTTCCACCAGTTTTGGAGGCCCTGAAAAGGGTGATGTACCTTGCCTTCCATCCTGACTAAATGATAAAAAAAAATGTGATCAATAAAAACTGATCAATAATAAATTTGAAAATAAATGCATTTATGTAATCTTTGATTTTTTTCGGTTTAGACACTTGATGTCACTTGCAATGTCTTTATATTTTGGCATAAACAAACAACTTTTATTTCGCCATGCAACATTTATCTACAAGTAGGTTGAAGTGGAATTAATACATGTTATTGCCAGTGTCAAGTTTTGTGACAGTGCTAATAATAAATGACTATAATCTTTAGATATAATTCTGTAGATATGCAAAATAGTTCTATATTTTATATCAGGGGGGGTCGCCAAACCGCGTCCCGCGAGCCACATGCAGCTCTTTGACCTTTAATATACGGCTCGTGGAAATATGTTGGCTGAGCTCTTTTTTTCATCACAGTTAATATAAAAGGTAAATAAGAAAAAATTTCAAGCTTTATAATTATTTACTGTGTATGAACTAAGACCCCCACTGGTTTCAAATGTAAGTTTGTTTAATGTTCATGGTTAGTAAAAAATATTCAAGAGCAGAAAATTGCGGCTGTAATAGCCTGATATTTATAGCATTGTCTGTTAGTCTTTAAAATATTATGAAAAGATTGTAATTTTATCAGGTGGTATCTGATTAAAATATCTCTAATTTTATTGGTTTGCTTTTTTACATATTTTCCGCTATGTTTTGACCAGATATTTACTCAGACAAATATATATCATTAAAAATCTCTCTTTTTTTTACCCTTTTATTTTTATTTTTGGCAGTCTAATTTTGTTACTGAAATGCAAATTCACACGTTTTTCTTAGATGTTCCCATAAGTCATTACTGTATTAAATACGCTCAATATAGTTAAAACAATCATCAGTCAAGATTTTGAAAACATTTGGTATATAAATGTATTTTGTGATGACTGAAACTAATACAAATTAACAGTTTAAAAAACTGCATACATCAATAAATATTGTTGCTTATATGTATTCCTTAATATTTATATAACATTTTTGCCACAAAATGTGTATGTAACAATAAAAATGTGTGTAAATTTTGTTCATATCTTGCGGCTCTCGAGCATCCGAAGTTTATTGTATGTGGCTCTTACATTAAGCAAGTTTGGCCACCCCTGTTATATATGATATTATTGTAACTTTAATATTGGTTTCATTTGTTCTGCACAAGGTTACGTTTTTTTAGAAGAGGATTACAGCCAGTTAAATTGAATTCTAGTATATTTTTGGCTGTTATTAATCTCAAAGAGATGAAAGGTTAAAAGAATAAAATGAACTAAGGGAAATAACTCAAATAGGATAATGGCATGAATTTGGATAGATAAGTTAAGGGGTAATGTACTGAATGCTGTACACAAAAAATTCTTACTTGAAATTTCCTTCTTAGTTGGAGAAAGAAAACAAAAACCTAGCGGCAGTTGATGAAAGGTTAAGTTGACCCAGAGGATCAGCTGTATAATCATCCCTAAGTATAATAATCAATATTGTGATAGTCTTACTTTACCCACTTCTACTGTCCCTCAGAATATTAGATTACACAGTTGATCATTGTTTTATGGTAAATACATTTTGTTTCAGATGGTTGCCAAAGGAAAAGATGCTTCAGATTTGTTCCCAGCTGTTGTCAAAAATGTGGTATCAAAAAATCTTGAGGTAAGTTAAAAGAAATGTGTGTGTGTGCGTGTGCATGATTAGTTGTTATTGGAATTAACACTAAAATGATGAATATTTGTTTAAATTGCTATTCAATAGGTATGCAAGTTTTATATTGACATAAAAGGGTAGATTGTATCACAGATCTTTGTAAAATTTCCATTTTTCTTTTTTTCTTTTTTTTTCTTTTGTTTCAGTCATTTGACTGTGGCCATGCTGGGACACTGCCTTAGAGGGTTTTAGTTGATCAGATCGACCCCAGTACTTATTTTTAAGTTTGGTACTTATTCTATTGGTCTCTATTGCCAAACTGCTAAGGTACGGGAGATAAACAAACACACACAGACGATAACATACAGACACACACACACACACATACTTATACATATATATATATATATAAAATGGAACATATGAGTGGGTTGTGGATTCCACAAGCTGCATTGCAGGCTACCTCCAAATAAGAACTGATACAAGGTAGAAGTGACTCTTAAGTCTTCCTGCATGGTTCAACCTCTCTAGTACTTGTAGCACAATAAACTGCTCTCAGTCCACACCGTAAGACATATACAACAACAAAGTTGAGCTGTGTTTTTCTGTTGCTGTGTGTGCCAAATGATGCAGATACAATGAGTGATGAGACCCGTCCAACTCTTGCCAGCGTGGAAAAACAGATGTAAAATTATGATAATGATGAATTTAAAATATTTTGTGCTTTTCTTTCATTCTTGAAAAGCCAAGTTCTTTAGAACCTGCCAGCAGCATCCTCACATGTAGTGGAAGCTATTTATTACACCAAAGTCTTTGCTTTTAATGACGAGTATTCTTTCTCTCTCTAAATACCATACCAAACCTTACGTGCAATCCTTTTGTTATTGTTTAGCCCCAAATCAGCCTTGATGGAACAGATTTGTGGATCAAAGGCTTCTAGCCTTGACTACCCCTCCTCCTTTTTTTTTCAGACATTTTTTTTATCTCCCACTACATTATCCAATATGTCCTTCCTTTTTTTTAAAGATGGCAGTGTTATCTGAGGGAGATTTGGCTGCTATTTCTAGTGGGTCAAGCAACCATGTAGAGGCTCCCAATCCCTTATTCTAAGGATGTCCTTTGGAATATTTCTCCTGTGTGTTCTCATACTAACTTTCAACTCATCTAGTCCCAATCTTCTCATCCACCTATCACCACAAGCTATGAATAATAGCCTTGCTCTTCACATTTTCTTCCAAAATTTTAGAGATCCAGAACCTACGTGTGTTCCTAAGCAAGCCTATCTTTTAAGATGAAGATAATAATGAAGAGGGGAAAAGATTTAGTAATAGTTATTTTGGTTCAACTATTATTTACAATTCTGTGATTACTTGAGATTAATTGTTAGGTATAGTATAATGGCTATGAAGTTAAATTGCTAGACAATTGACTCTGTTTTACCTGTAGTCAAAGTAATTTATTCTGTGAACTTTTCTATGTAACTCAGTCTGCTTCAGCCTACCTAGCTGACTGTAGGTTCCACTCCTACTTTATAGGTAATTAGTTAATAGTAAATAGAGCATCCAATTGTAAAATTACTGAACCCAACAATATGCCAAACTTGCCAAAACCAACCTCGCACATGCTAGCATGGAATAAACAGATGCAAAACAGTAAAATTACGTCTACTTCTGTTGCTTCCGGGGCTGACAGCTCATTATTGTAGTAGGGTTGTCAGAAAAGATTATGGTATGCTGTCTTGTGTCGTTTATTTGTGAAGAAGGTAAAATTAGATGTAATTAATTTGGCAATTTATTTTTGGAATGAGAGATAAAAGTTAAGGGAGAAGAGACAAGATATGTGTTACTAAAGAGAGCGTATAAAAATATCACAACAAAAACTAAATTATTTCATAAACTAGTTCAAATAACTTTAATATAATACTAAAATAATTGTTTCTAACATAGGCTCAAGGCCAACAACCCCAGTACTTGACTGGTACTTTATTTTATCGACCACGGAAGGATGAAAGGCAAAGTTGACTTCGGCAGGATTTGAACTAGTAGCACAGTGAGCCAGAATGAATACTGCAAGGCATTCTGTCTGATGCGCTAATGACACTACCAATTCACTGCCTTTGATATAATACTAATAATAGATATATTTTAAGTTAAGTTAAAATCTTTCTCGAGTTTTATGGGCCCATTAGAGCTGGAGCTTATCCCGGTTTCTGTGGCGTTAAGTGACTGAGAGTGCAAGATTCCCCACTGAATGGGACGCCAGTCCGTTGCAGGGTTAAACCCCAGCTACTGCTGATACTAATTTTTCAGCTGAGTGAACTGGAGCAATATGAAATAAAGTGCCTTGCTCAAGGAAACAACGCACTGCTCTTATGAATGTCAGGTGTAATAATTTCTAATAATTTTACATATGAATCACATATTCTTCACATAGCCAAGACTGTTTTGCAAAGGCTGACTTTCACCTTGAAAGCCAGAACATGCTTCAGTCCCATAACAAGCATAAATCTGTTCTAAACTACTAGTATATCTAGTATGAACCATCCACCTACTAACTATAATTTAAAAAGCTTTACATTGCATCGAACCTGACCTATCCATACCTACCTGCCACTCTCTACTCTACTTATCCTTAATGGTCAGCTATGCCATTATCCACTTCTGCTGCTATTTACTTTCCCCCCTGTAATCTCTGCTTTCTCATCACACCCATACACTTACTCCTTCCTTCCCTCCCACCCTCTCATACTCATCTATTACTCATACTCTGTCCTCTCCTTCTCATGCATAGCCTGTCTTCTACTCACACACCCCACTCTCTCCCACCTTCTACTATTCCTCTGTCCTTTCTCCCAATCTCAGCTTCTCCCCTTCCTCCCCTCTTCTCCCCTTCCTCCCCTCTTCTCCCCTTCCTCCCCTCTTCTCCCCTTCCTCCCCTCTTCTCAGTAATTGAAGAGAAACAGTGATGGTAGCTACATGTTTGCTGGTAAGAGAGAGCAAGTGATAGTTAGTAGAAAAGGCAGGTGGCAGTAAGAAAGAGTGATGTATGTCAATGAGTGACCTGGGGAGATTGAGAGAGTCATGGCTAGCAGTACAGAAGTGTGAATGGTAGGGTGTACAGGATGTGGAAAGAGAGATGTGGGGGTATTGAAGAGGTGTGTGTGTGTTTGGGGGGTACACTATTTCAATATTTGTGTCACCATGCTTACACATGTGAGCGGGTCTTCTCCAGCACTGCATGCTGCCAGTAATCACAATCCTGTGTTGTCTCCTTCGTGCGGTTCAGCATCTTGAGATCAGTCTTCACCACTTCATTCCATGTCTTCCTAGGCCTCCCTCTTCCACAGGTTCCATCTATTTTGAGCACTTGGCTCTTCTTTATACAACTGTCATCCTCCATACGCATCACATGCCTGTACCAGCACTGTCTTCTCTCTTGCATGCTACAATATATAATATATTCCGATTCTGAGGCCTGAACTCCTAATGGAATCGTTGGGGTGCTGTCGTAACATACGGCATTTCTTGGGCATTTATTTAAACCTGGCAGTGCCTATCCCCTCTCTGGGCCTGACTACAGCCAATTTCTTCGAGAGAGAGAGGGAGAGGGAAAGGGAGAGACAGAAAGAAAGACAGAAGAATCGACCCCAGTACTGGACTGGTACTTTATTTATCGACCCCAAAGGGACGAAAGGCAAAGTTGACCTCGGTGGGATTTGAACTAGAGCACAGAGAGCCGGAACAAATACTGCAAAGCATTCTAACCAACACTGTAACGACTCTGCCAATTCGCTGCCATATATAATATATATATATATATAATATATAGGCACTGTATGGTAAGAAGTTCACTTCATAACTACCTAGTCCCACTGCGGGGCAGGGCACCTTGGGCAAGTAGCTTCTACGATAGCCTTAGGCCAACCAATGACTTGTGAGTGAAATTAGTAGACAGAATCTGTCTAGAAGCTTGTCGTTTACATCCCATGAATGATAAACGATCAGCTGATTAGCTGTTCAATGGTTAAAGATTTGTGGTAAAACTACCTTACATACAAAAATATGTAAGGGTTGGCAACAGGAAGGGCATCCAGCTATAGAATACTGCTCCAAAAA
>JAOPJM010001291.1:36887583-36901478 GCA_027124095.1 Muusoctopus leioderma
ACAAACGCTCACCGTTCGGTGTCAGTGACAAAGAGAGAGAGAGAGAGAGAAAGTTACGATGTTACAAAGTAAACAGAAACAAACACAAACACACATACATATACATATATATATATATATATATATATGATTTTAATTGTAAATATTTTTTGCAGCTAGAAATCTTGACTAGTCTTGCCACAGAGACAAACATATCCACTATTCTTCGAGAGTTTCAGGTAAAATTACTGAATTCTTCATTCATTTGGAAGTTATTCTTCTTAGATGACAAAACTAATATGAATTTCTTTTTTAGTAAAACACAACTTTTATAAATTTTTTGAAATAAAGTAACCTTAGAGTATTTAGTAAACTGAAAGCTTTCTTACTTAGTTAAGAGCCATATTTTCTTTTAAAATAATTATTAATTGTAACTTATTGGTGGCTATTGGGAAAGTATTTGCTGAATCAAACAAATTTGTGGAGAGACAAAAATTTCCACTAGCAGATTATTTCCATCTCGCAGATGAAGATATTTTTGTTTACTTATTTCATTAATATGTTATTAATGAAATAATTATATTATTTCATTAATAACATATTCTGATGGAAGAGTAAGCTCATTATAAATTCTAGTTGAAAAATAGTCCTAAAAAACAATATTGAAAACAAATTGATTGAGGTTTTATCAGCAGATAGGGTATACAAACATAAAACAACTCTATTCTAATAAATTTATGGATGCTGCCTATTGGAAAAAGGTATGGCATATTCTTATGTACCTATTAAAAAGAAAGAACCCAACCATACTTTGGTCTCAAAAGACAATATTAATTTTGATATGTATTCACATGGACACTTCCTATGAAATATGTGACCCAGGTGACTAGCTAGAAATAGATGGTGATGTTTTAATCGATTCTATATCTCAGTCTGCCTTGTTGGATATCAAGTGTCAATCTTATGTGCAGAAGTTAACATGTGGTAGACTATAATTTTTATTTCATAGGAAGCTTGTCTTGTAGTCTGGAGTAAAGTATCGGCCACATCAGCTACATGATATTTTGTGAAATAATAATAATAATAATATTAATCCTTTCTAATATTGGCACAAGACCAGAAATTTAGAGGAGGATTAAGTCGACACCAGTACTTAGTTTTTACATTATTCTCCTAGGCAAGATATATTATTCAGCTAACCTCAGTTTGCTTGACAATGGATACCATTCCCACTTCAACAGTCAAATGGTTTGTGAGAAGGACATACAAGTATATAAAAACAAACCTCTTAATCCAACAATGTACAAATATCTAAATGTTCAATTCAACTATATCATTATAGTAAAGGGGTGATGAAAACAAATTGAAATGAGAAGTTCTCAAAATAACAGGAATCCTGTTACTGAAATCATATTTTCTAGTGTTGTTGTAGCGAAAATTCCTCATGGTTTTCCTGAAAATATTTGGCATTTGAAAAATTGTCCAACCATGAAAACTTTTGCTCCCACAGACTTAGCCATCATGTTGGTTGTTTCCTCCCTGGTAGTCAATTATAAAGGCACAATAGTTGTAAAGTGCTAAACTTGTAACTATAAGGACAAAAATTCAAAATCAGCTACAGCTGAAATCTAGGTGTTACTCTCATTTGAAAAAATAAAATTCTTGTGCAAATATTTAAATTTGCAAAGCTAACTCCTGATGATTCAAAATTGATCATTTGTAAGAGTTTAAAGAAGATGGGCCATTCCCATAGGTTTTTCAGGCCCTTATAGAATAAGACAGGAATAACTGGATCAGGTTAATGCAGTTAATGTTTAGTTTGGCCTCTTTCAGTTTAGCACGAATGCATTTCTGATTAAATAAAGTAGCGAGACATGGTGGGGTGGTAGCAGTAGAATCAGGTAGGAAAGAAGATACAGCTACAGCACATAGAATAAAAGAAATAATTGACTCAAATTCCAGCTCAGTAAAACTTTCATAAAGGTTGTCAATATATATGTAAATTAATTATCTAATCTGTGAATTCTCTTGTAGACCTATGTAACCAGCGCAGACAAAGCATTTGCTGCAGCCACAATTCAGGCAATTGGTCGTTGTGCTAGCAATATTGCTGAGATCACAGATGCTTGTCTCAATGGATTGGTCCACCTTATGTCAAATAGAGATGGTAAATAGTTTTTTTAAAATTTCTTTTTTATAATATTAAATGTTTTCATCCCATATTATAAGTCACAGCTGGTCAGGTCAGTAGTATATTGGTCTGCTGGTTGATGTGATGGGTCTTCACTTCATATCCTATCAACAATAATAGATGCTGTTTCGGGAAAGGACACTGAAGTCTTAATGGTCCAGACCACATATTTGTAAATAAATATCTTTGTGAGGTACAATTTGCCACTACCTACAGCTACGTGCACAGTATAGATGTCAAGTGTTTTATTATCTTGCTGTATTGCATTCAAGTCCTTTCATTTCAATCCATCTAGGAGATACCACCTAATTATGAAAACTGGGATAAGCTTTGGCACACCTGTATATTATGTACTGTGCATCATAGAGGCAGGTGACATACATAAGAATCTCTGATGAAAGATCTTGCTGAAAATATATTAAATCAGTAGTCCTTACCTTGGCTATTCGTTGAGATGTTTGATTTATAACTTCTACAGTTAATGTAACATTTCAAGATAAAATAGAGAAGCTAATAATAGTCTCCAAATATATAAAACCAGAATAATTCTAGGATATGGTGCACAAGTATTTTGTACTATCAAATCCAGTATTGAATATGTACTATCATATTTATACTATCAGATTCACTATTGGGTAAATCATCATTCCCATCATCATCATCAATGTTTGAATGTTTGTTTCTCTATGCTGGCATGGGGTTGACATGTCTGCTGTACAGCATGCCACCACTCCTCTGTCATTTATATCTTAGCAGCAAGGCCCTGCATCCTGAGATCTGACCTCACTGCTACTTCTGAAATCCATATAGTTTACAGCTGTCATATATTATAGAACCCATTCTATTTACACCTATTTAATATCATCATCATCATCATTATTGTTGCATGCTATCATGCTCTGTCATCTTATTCCCTTATTCTATCATCCTTATTCCCATAGTATTATAAAACAGTTAATTTGCTCTTTGAAAACAATAAAACTAAAATCCCAAGCCAACAAGGGAGTCTCTATGTAGTTCTCGACCTGCTAGAAATAACAACCAAATCTCACCCTACAATCTTAAATAAAGAACGATACATTGGACAATGTAGTCCCTGATATACAAAAAGATGTGATAGTCACGGCTAGAACACATTTGTTCTCAGTTCTGTTTGATCAGGTATGACCTTGGGCTAAACAACAACAACCTCTCATCTAGATTATTATTTTAGTACTAAATACCAGAACTTAATTTTTCTACCTCTTTAACATGCCTAGTTGAGAAAGTAGTTTATTATTGACTATTTAAATAAATGGGTGGAATGACTACAGACTGTATGGTACTGTGCTAGATACTTTATAGTAGTAAAATAATTATAAAATTCATAAAATAAGTTCATATGAAGAGAAGTGAGTTCTGATGTTATATGTAGTCTTTATTTTGGTGCTTTAATGTTTTCTGTTCAAATCATCCCAAAAGGAGGAGTTTTTGCTCTTCATCCTTCCCAGACTGAAGAAATAAGTACCATAGTAATAAACTTGATTTGTGATTACACCCTTAAACTTCTTCCAACCTATCCTTACTCTAACTATTATGCTTTCATTATATTTACCTTCTGCACTAATTAGGTCACTTAGGTCAACAGAGACTATCAGCTACATCTAGTGAGCTGCCTGAGCAGTTCATACACTTCATTTCATAGGTACTCTTACTACTGACTACTCCTATACATCTATTAGACATGAAGTCCTGGTTTTCTCACAACCTGTTTAGATCTCACTACACTTTTTGTATATCCATATCTTGTACTGAGTACACGTATAGTGATCAAGGTTGTTTTTCAAATGTCACTGGTCTCTAGACCATGCCTCCAGGCTTCAAACTGTTTTTTTGCAACTCTTCAAAAGATTTTGCTATGAGAATATGTCATTTGCATAAAAGGCTTCCAAGGAGTCTCGAGGACTAAAGGAGTGAATAAAAGAGGTGAAGACTGAGCTCCAGTGGACACTCACTTATATATTAATTCCTCACTAAATTCATTGCCAACTCTAACTTTTATCAGCCACAATCATGTATGTCTTACATAACTCTCACAAGCCATTCATCTACATCTAATTTCCTTAGAACCCACTATACTGCTAAAGGTTTTTTCCAGATCAACACACTCAAAGTAGAGTGGTTTGGTTTTAGCTTTAAAGCAGGCAGTTTTGTATCAAAGAACCAGAGGCAGTCTCAAGTGGGTTTGTATTAAAAGGGTTAAGGAAAGCAACTCTAGGATCCTAATTCAGAAAATGGTACCAATTTTGTAAGGGTTACTGAGATTATTTATTTATTTTGTGTTTGTATGCACAAGTTGGGTAGTAGAACTAGCTGATAAGTAAAATTAAAATCAGATCCTCTGAGATAACTGCGACTTCTCTTGCAGTTGTCTCACTAAGAATATGGCATCTGTGCTTCCACACCCTGGCACAAAACCCAAACTGCCTCTTATTCAGGCTAACCCTATCCTGAATTAACTGTGTTAGAACTCTTAGCTATTTTTAAGATTTAGTCCATCGCTTTGAGGTCTATAGTGCACCTATTTTGAGTTCCAGTTCACCTCCTTTGCTCTTGTAGCAGCTGACAATGATACTTCTGTGTCATCACTTAGAACAGCACCTTCCTGCACTATATGATTAATGAAGGATGTAAATAACATATATGACCAACATGGCATGATGCCTTCAACATCTCAACAACTGTCCTTGAGGGATCTATTATTTTCCATGCCTTTATCTCCTTAATAACTTTGGTAACTATACTGAAACTAACCTTGATGACTGGCTTTGCTGTTGGTTCCAATTTGGGAATTCCCTCACTTATCCACTCATACTGCTCATTCAACAACCTCTTATAATAGCACATGTGTACCTCTTTCTTTTCACTATCACTGAAGGAAAGAGGTGCCAGTGTTATTTCAACACAATTTTTCCCAATGACATCTTGATTTACCCATTTTTTTTAATTTGAATAAAACTTGTGTTTTATGATGATTTGCAGAAGCTGTTGTTGCTGAAAGTGTTGTGGTCATCAAGAAATTGCTTCAGATGCAGGTAAGCTGCCTTTTAATCCACATCCATATTAGAGGAATATGTTTCATATTGCTCTCCACTAGCTTTTGGTAATATATATATATTAGTCACAAATGATTATAAGTGGATATTAAATTTCTCACTAGAAAATTGCAGTATGAATTTGTCATCATATGAATTTATCATCATCATCACCATCACCATCGTCGTCATCATCATCATCATCATCATCATCATCATCTCTTTTCTTCCAAATTGGCTTAAGTTAGATGGATGTGCAGTATGGCATATTGCCATTTCTCTTAATCTTGTGCCATCCCCAGAATTTAATTGCTATCATTTCGTGGAAATATCAGAATTTTCTGAACATTCCAAACCATAACAGGAAAAGGTGTCAAATCAATTGAAGAAGAGATTTTCAATTTGACTTGCATGAAAAATACAGGAAATTTGTTAATGGTTGCATGAACCAGTGAAAATCAAGAATTGGATTCTACATCATTCTGGATGTAAATCTGGCTAGTGGGTGAAACTGATATCTATGAACCCTTTCATGGCCATATTTCTAATATAATACACTGCCTGTGTGTTTCTATTAATTTTTAAATAATTAAGAATTTGCTTATATTTAGTAAAATAACTAACTTTTACATTTATTTCTTTATTAAGCTGGTGTTTAGAACATAACTTAACAAAAGCTTCTTGCATAAAATTATGCTGGATTGTTTTAATTTAAATATGAACACTTTAAAACGGGCAGTTTTGTATCCTAGAACCAGAGTTAGTCTCAGGCAGGTTGGTATCAAATAGGTTAAAGAAAGCAACTCTAGGGCTCTAATTTAGAAAATGATAATAAAGTAAGGATTATTGAGATTATTTATTTACAAATGATACAATTCTTTGAGATTAAAACAAAGATTTCTTAATTAGGCTGTAGGTATATTGCCAGTATGATAGAATGAGCTGTGAGTTACAGGAGAAAACGTCCAAAAGAGAAGGGAGATGATGGAATTTGTAGAAAGGAAATTACCAAAAATAAAGAAAAATGACAGATTTTCAGATCCAACTTAACCAACTCATTACAGTTTTGAAAAATCATACATTTAATTATAATAGACATAGAAGCTGTATTAATTAATTAGGTGTATTAATTAGATATACTAAATGCAAACAAAGCTGCTGTATTTTATAGAATGAGCTCTCTTTAAATATAGAGCAATATTTCTTGTAGATTGGCTACATTGTCTTACACCAACTACTCAAAATGGACAAGTTTCTAGTGTTAGTGGGACAACAAATATATCAGAGGATTCTGCTGACATCTACCTGGTCTGTCAACAAAGAGATTTTATACAAGTTATCTCAAAAAACAAACTTAGTAAAATGACAGCACTCTTCTCACCTTATTAGTCACTCTGAATTTAAGTATTCCTAAATACTGCACATGTTAGATCTTTAAATTGCTTGCATCAAAGAGACTTGGTTTCTGAATCTGGACTTAAAAGTAATTTTGATCTGAGAAGTTGCTGACATAACACAAGATGCAAATATTCAACCATTGCCATCATGGACTGTATCTTCACTGTCCTTTGTCTTGTTTGACCCTCCTCAAGACTGCTGATTGTGCCCTGCTTTAACGTCTCACCATCCATATTAATCTCTTTTTGCATGAGCCAATAAGGGTACCTCTATGCAGTCACTGCACTTGTTAGAAATAGTCTACATCTCCCTCAAATCACACCTTACTTTCTTAAAAAGGAAAGGACACATTGGATACACTGTGCCTGAGAAAAGAATGACATTATCATGGCAGGAACACCTTTGATCATAGGTTTTTTTTCAATCAGGACTGACTTGGGGCTAAACAACAACATCTCCCTTCATAAAACCTACAATGAACAACTTGGAAAATCCTTTGCTTTAGAAACTGTAATTAGATCTATTTAAGAACTAATTTAGTTAGTGGTGTTTGTAAAAGTGAATTGACAATGATGAAACATTTATAGTATATAATTACTGTTATGTTTGTCAATCTAAGGGTAGTGTTAAAGTATCACTGATTTAGAAAAAAATATTCTGTCTCAGTGAAGAGAAAGTTCTATAGTTTCTTTTTGAAGTTTGAGATTTCCAAATGGCTATTGACAGGGAAATAATTTTGGGGAAATAATTTACTCTGCTTCCTTTCTTCATGACTGTTGTTAACTGGTATTAGTAAAGATTGAAACAGTTTTCTGAGATATTTGGTAGAGATCAATCAAGTAAGGTTCCAGAGTGTTGGTATTATAATAGAAAAATATGTATTTATTCTTCTCAGTCACATAATTCATATACAAACATAATTCATATTGTAGTTTTGAAAAAGATTCAAAGTAAATCTGAAATTGCCTTTCTTAAAATTAGTTATACAAAAAGATGTGTTAAAATTTGACATAGATTTTTCAGTGCCAAAGAAATCAAGATTCTAAGGGAATATTAATGCAGTATGTTATTTTTTTACAGCCATTGATGAAGTTGACTAAATTTTAGGTAGAACTTTGTACAATACCTATTCATTTATTTCATATTTTAGACTGTACTGTATGTTCTATCATAACAAGGTCTTGCACATTATCATTTTCAGGTGACTTGTAAGCAAAAGGTACGAAACCTGAAAGCACTTTCATTTATTTACTTATTCATTTTTTAAATTTATTCTTTTTAAAGCTTTCACAATGTCTCTGCTTGCTTATATTTTTCATTATATAGTTATAATATATATATTTGATATTAGTTCATATATGGAAATTGGAATTTCTTTAACTGTTATTTTCTTTTCTTATTCATCATAATATCTATACATTTTATTGCTTTCTGAAAGCACCTTCACTTTTATCAGGTGTCACAAATGATATGCAGATTTATTTGGGTTGAGCAGAGACAAGTTTTTAATTGGATTAAACAGTTTTGCAGAACAGGAGTTTTCAATGCAAATATTTCATATCTCACATTAAGGAGTCTCTTCGGCTACCTTATTGTGTACTGACCTACCTATCTCCTCATCTGTGAAACTTGTGACTGCCTATAAATTACAATTATTTTAACTTATGGTTGTCTCGCCCAACCTTTCTTGGCACACATATGTACACATACACACATTTGTGTTTGTGTGTTATACAACATGCACACACATATATATAATTGTGCTTACACAGCTGCATATATTTTTAAGTTCTCGGCCTATATTCATTCATTCATTCATACTGTAATGTTCACACATTACTCCTTTCTTGTCTAGATAATGGATCACTCCCAACCCTTCTAGATAATGGATCACTCCCAACCCCTCTGTCTTTCTGACCTGTACCAAATTAAGATGCTTAGAAGTAATCCACATCATCTCAGATATGGCATGTTTTAGTTTGGTGTGAGACCATGCTGTAAAATTTGCCATATAGTGGATGTCCATGTGGGGTACATGTGGCAGTCAGGCCATGTTGTGTTCATTTTTTTTTGTCCAGTCTGTTCACGATTGAGTTGTTGTGTAGCATAAGTCAATTCTGTTTGAGCAGACATTTAACATGAGAGAATTTGATTGAACAATACATTCTGCATTTTTTAGACATTGCCATCCTGCTCTTATTGTAAGTATGTTGTCCTAAGATTTAGGACTTGAATCATGAACTCCATTTGTAAAACAGTAAGGGAGTTTGATGAGAGATATTTGGTTGCTATATTGAGCAGGTCAAGCAACTACTTAATGGCTCATATAAGAGATTGTTGGTGGTGGCTCAGCCAGTGTGTAATAGTCATGGTTCTTTGGAGGTGATTGTCAATGCAGTTCAGAATGTTGATCTAATGTGGCAGTCCATGTTGCATATGGTTTGGAAAGTGAGATTTATGTTTGACTGGAATAGCTGGTACAGATAATGTTTCTTTTTAAGATAATGCTGCATTCATTGTTCTGGAATGTTGGTAGTGTATTTAGATGTTCATGTAGGTATAAAGTTACAAGGAAATATGTAGAAAAAATAAGGAAGATGTGTAATGTGTTATGACAAGAATGTTCTATTGGAAAATTAAGATAGAGCTTTATTAGATTTCAGTGTCAAATGGATTTTATGTTGACATATCTGCCAGTGGACCATATTTAAAATGTTCTAAGAAGTCCATCCTGAAGGCTTTGAAACAACATACATTGTGTTCCAAATTTACTTGTTTAATCTATTAGAACATTGTATAAAATACCTTGCAGTATTTTATAACGTCCCTTTACATTTTGAGTTCAATTCCCGCCGAGGTCAAGTTTTACTATTTCATACTTTGGGATTGATAGAATAAATACCCGTCATGTATTGGTTCGATTTAATTGACTACACTTCTCCCCTGCAAATTTGTACCCTTAAACTTATGAAAGAAATCATCAGTATTATTATAATTACCTAGGGTGGTGGAGTGGCAGAAATGGTAGAGCGTCAGACAAATTACCTGGAAGTATTTAGTTATATTCTGAATTCAAACCGCACTTGGATTAACTTGACCCTTCATCGTCTCAGGGGTTGATAGAATAAGTACCAGTTACTTACTAAAGTAGATTTAATCGACTGTACTCTTGTGGCCTTGTGCTTAAATTATTATTATCATTATTATTATTATTATCATTATTATTTTCCCATCCGCTCCACATCCCCTCTTAAATTTTGTTAAATTGTCATCAGAATGTTCTAGTGCATGACACGGACACGCTGTTCTTTCTTCACCAAAAAAAAAAGAAAATTTTCCATCTTTTTCAAACTCGTCTTCACCATTTTATATTTAACCATTTCTCTTCTGCTTCATTTTCTTCTCTCTGTCAATGTCAGCAAAAGAAAAATAAGTGAAAAACCAATCCTAATTGTATGTTTGTATATTGGTAATTATGCTGTATTCATTTATTTATTCTTTCAGCCAAACTTCATTCTTGATTACTTTCTCCAGTTATAAACTATTTATTTATTGTATGTTTTTAATTTGGAAGTTGTTTTCTATGTGAAAAACACACACAATCATATACATGCACACACACACACACACACACAATCACATATAAACACACACACACATATAAACACACACACAAACACACACAATTACATACAAACACACACACACACACATACTTACACACAAAATCACATAAACACATGCACAAACACTCATGCAATCAGGCACTCCCATACATTCACGCACACACACCAGCACACTCTCACACCATCACAAACACACATGCAATCACACACACTCACACATACATGCACAAACACATACAATTGCATACATGCACACACATGCACACACACACGCAATCACATGCACACACACACAATCACATACATGTGCATGCACACACACATGCTCACAATCATGCACAGACACACAACCATCCATCCAGCTATCCATCGATAATTGTGGTAAAAAAGTAAACTTTGACTATAAAGTATATTTGATTTTTATGTCTGTTGAGTAGTTTGAGGTCCACCCTTAATGTGATTATGTTCTGATATCAGTGACTGAAATAAATAGTTTTTCTCTAATGCTTTAGTAAATATTTATCTTATCCTCATGAATGTGCTATGAAGGAGTTAAAATGTTGAATGAAAATAAATATTTTTATGCTCTGTGAAGTACTGAGCATTTATAATCTACTAGTTCATTTGTAACCCTTCCAGTTGAATTACACTACCGATGTTTTAATTAATTTTGATATTAATCAGGAATTTGAAGGGTAAAATAATTAACTTTATTCATTAATTGGTATTTTAAGCTAGTATTTGAAACACAACAATTATGAATGGAGGTTTTAATTTAAATGCTGAACACTTTAAAACAGGTGGTTTTGAATGAAATAACCATAGGTGGTCTCTGATGGGTTGGTATCAAAATGGTTAAACATTTCTTCCCTTATAACAAGTGGTGAGTCTAATCCAAATCTATAAGGCAATATCTACCAGATAGACAACTCTTGTAAGAAGTGCTTCTAACTTTTATGAAAACGTTGCAAACATCATTGCAACAAATGTTGCTTCAGACTAGGTATTGTAAGTCTGTCTTATCCCATTTCCTAACTCACAGCAAGTAATCTGGTTACTGCAGGAGGTTGGCCTTACTAGGAAGACAGAATATATATAATTACAAGTTCAAGTATCCAGATTTCTGTAGCTTGATAGGATTTTACTAAACCTTGTGCACTAGATGTAAAGGTGGGGCAGTGGGTTAACATTTAATGCATGGAGCATTAAAAAGATAACTAGAAACAATTATGCTATGAGGAAAAAAGAATATTAATCAATGACTAAAATTATTTTCCTTTTTTCTGCATGTACGGGAGACATGTTTCAGTCTTATTATGATCTCGTCGGCAATGATTGTTGTAGGAAACCAATGTACATTTACTTAGTGATTTCTTTCAGCAAGTACAGTGAAGTTTGTTTTGCTAATGTGGTCAGAATAGGACTGAAACATGTCCAGAGTTGTCTCCTCTTGCTGCATAATTATTTCTAGTTAGTATTGACATATTTAATGCACCGAGAATTAAAAAGCTAACTAAACTATTGTTTTTCATGCAGATAGCATCTTACAATTCTGAGTTTGACTCCTACTAAGGTCAGATTAGCTCATCATGTCTGTATGGCAGTAAAGTAACTATTGGTAGTAAAATAGGTTAAGTGGCTGGAGAATAGACTGTAAGAAGTCTGTTGAATGCCTCTCACCACCAAGTATTTCATTGGCTACTTCTATGCTATAGGTTAGTTTAAGCACAGTTAACTACAGCTATCCAATAACAACTCTTTCTTAGTTTTGTATGTGTGTGTGTATGTGCATATGATTAGTTGATGCTCATACTAATTAGCAGAAACTGTGTGATAAGCAAGACAAAACACAAACTCTATTTATTATTTATTTTCATTCAAATTAACCTAATAAGTAAACATTAATAATCTTCATTTTTAGGATAAATGTATTGATTTTAGCATACCTATGCATATTTTGGTCTAAATATGTTTCAATATCCCTGTCTCACTATGATCATAAGTATTACTGTATTTATCTTTAGGTTAGTTGGAAGTGATATAAATGTGATATAAACTATCTTTATCTCAGTATAAATATCTCGGTTCTATCATACCTATTGTTATCTCCTAAAATTCATAGCTCTAGATACTGAAGTATTTTTTTTTTCCTTGACTCTCTTAATGTACGAGTTCTTTTGTAGATACTAAGTAACATGGGATGTTCTCAGTGAAACAATTCTGTGGCTTGGTTTCAATTCACACTTAAGCCTACTACTTCACCTAGCAGATCATTTTTGTGGCTTAGTTTCAATTCCCACTTAGAAATTATTTTACCTAGGTAGCTGAACTGCTGCAACTTCCTTCTACTTGTAAAAAAATGTTATTCTTCTTCAACATTTTCTATTTGCCTTTTCTTTCTCCTGCTATATACTTTATTTCAGTGCCTGCCTCCCGACCCCAACCATTTTTTTTGTTTTGATTCTTTATAATTCAACAATCCTTTTTTTTTTTTTTTTTTTTTTTTTTTCACAGCATTAAGTTATGTATATTTTTTTAATGGTATATTTTAGCTTTGCTGATTTGTTTTGTTCTTTAAAGCAATTATTACTCTCTTTAATATCCTTACCTTTTTTCTAGATATTATTCATGTTATTAAAATCACTCATCTTCGATAATTGCTGAATTTTATTTAAAACACCAAACAATATATTCTTTCTTCCATTCTCTCCAGGGTTTCTTTTGGTTTTCTTATTATTTAATTTTTTTTTCTTTCCTTAGTTATTTTTTTTTCTTTACAGAATTTTGGAATTTGTTTACTTTGTGTGTGTGTGTGTGTGTGTGTGTTGTGTGTGTGTGTTTCAATAATCTGCTTTATATTGATTGCTGCTATTTTATTACCATCTTCTTTATACCATGGAGTACACGTTAGGATGGATTTCTCTGTGGAGAATATAAAACCTAACAATTTCAGCACTGGGTTAGGTTGACACACTTCAATATCAAATTTACACGCATGAGTTCAATGGCATGCTTGATAATTTTGTGCAGGTGCATGCACATACACGCACACACACAACCACCACCACTTAATATTTGTGTCTGGGTTGACAGTATGCAATTAAACAAGAGTTATTTTTACACCAGTCTGAATTTTAAATACATTTACTGTCCTGTATAATGCTGGTGTTAATTTAAAGATTTTTGTTTTTAGATAACATTTTCTTCTCCGAATATATAACAATTGAGATTCTAAGTATTGTAAGAGTGTGTAAATGTATGTACATATATATGTGTGAGTGTAGCGGCTGCCATTAGTCATGTAAGACAATGGATCTGTGCCTGAAAAGTCTTGCTTTGGTCTTGTTGGCAGAGCAGTGTCTGTATGTGTGTGTGTATATATATATATATATATATATATATATTTATATATTTAATCCAATTCCAGTCTTCTATTACTCCGGTGTTTCCCCGACGTGACTACCTCGTCGGTTCTTCAGATAGGGTCTGGAAAACTTAGAGTCTGGAGAAGATCCCAGTGATGGGGGGGGGGTACAGAAATGGGCGGAGTATAGGAAGAAGAAGAAGAAGAAGAAGAAGAAGAAGAAGAAGAAGAAGAAGAAGAAGAAGAAGAAGAAGAAGAAGAAG
>JAOPJM010001291.1:36922248-36934945 GCA_027124095.1 Muusoctopus leioderma
TGAAGCCTAGGGGCCCACCAAAAGCTGGGGCCCCTAGGCTTCAGCCTAGTCAGCCTTGAGGATAATACGGCCCTGGCCGTAACTATCCCCGGCTTATGAGTTCTATAGTGTATTTAGGACTACATCATCTAATGCAAGGGTTCCCAACTTTTGTTCATTCCATTTACGCTCTCTGGCAATTTTTCGAAAGTAAATTTACACCCGCTCTGTTTTGTTCAGTAATTTGAGTTTACACTTCTACCATTATAAAACAACCGACAACTGGAAAATGTTTAAATACAGATACGACCTATGCGATTTTACCACCACTCACAGTTACGACCATGTGTAAAACAAATTGAAACATTTACGTCCATTGTACGACAGTTTTTCGGCGCGCCGTACGAAAATCAGTATCTCCTATCAGCAGTATTATGTTTTCTCTCGGCATCAGTGATACTTCAGTAGTCATACCGCAAGTATCTCGCTTAACTTCTGGGGATTTACCACCCCCAGATATTTCATGCAAAAGGAGGATTTCTCCATCTACAAATGCATCAGGCAAGAAACAAAGGAAGTCACTTGATTTGGAAGTTAAAATGAAAATAATTAGTCAATATGACGGAAGGAAGAGTAAATGCTGCTATCGTACGTGGTCTACCGTACGCTGTCTCGTGTATTTATCTCCACTATTCTTAAGAACAAAGAAAGAGTCTTGGATGCAGTAAAAGGTTCGGTCACCATGCGGTCGACAATAATAACAGAGAAGCGACAAGGACCTATCCACGAAATGGAGAAATTGCTGATGTTCTGGATGGAAGACCAAATACAAAAACGTGTACCATAAGCCTACTAACAATGCAAGCTAAGACTAGAAGTATTTTAGAGACTTTGAAGGAACGAATAGGAGATGATTACAAAAAAAAGACACACTCTGCATAATAGTAAGTAAATTAAAGAGAGAGAAAAAGTAAAAGATATTGGTAACTGTATATAATAATGCATAAAAAAAGATTAAATAAAATGTATTACGTAGTACAGTACATACTAGTAACGCATATAAAATACCCCACCCCGCCAAAATGTCAAATACGTATAGGTCTTCAAGTTACGTCCATATAGAGTTACAACCGGTTGGTCAGAACGGAACCCGGTCGTAAGTCGGAGAGCAACTGCTTTATTTAAAAACATTATTGTTTTAAGTTCAAATAACAATAACAATGCAAATAGTACATAACAAAGTTATTTCTCTTATTTATGAAATGATGATCAACAATACATGTACAAATCCGGAATCAGCAAATTTACACCCTGGGTAGGTGAAATTTACCCCAGTTTGAGAACCCTTGATCTAATGTGTCCTATTTTTTTAAGATGGTAGGCTGCAATTTGGGAGCGATTTTCCTGCTATTTCCAACAGATCGATCAATCACACAGAGCAGGGTGGAGAACATTTTTAGTACTAGAGACGACAATGACTTCTTTTTATAATAACATTTATTTAAGCTGAAATTTCACAAATAGCAACTCAGAGTTACCCGTTTTAGTGATTCTTAAGCAATAAAAGAAATGAATTAATCGAAATAAAAACCGTTCAATATTATATATATATATATATATATATGTATATGTATATGTATATGTATATGTATATGTATATATATATATATATGTATATATGGATGTTTTTCCCGTCGTTCCTCCTGGATTTTTCGTGATGTAAACCGTGTCTTCCCGACTTTGGATTTCAACTTTGCCTTCCTGTCTTGGATTTTATATACCGTGCCTTCCTGGAGTTTGTTCGTCCCACCTTGCATATATATATATATATATGTGTGTGTGTGTGTGTTGTAATTTTTCCTTACTACTTTGATCTTAGCCTTCCAAATGTTTAGCTATCTTAGGTAATTATTCTTGTTACTTAATAATTGCACAATTCACTAAGAATTTAGTGTTTTAAGACGTGTTTTTGGTGAAGGTGCATGGGCCTAGTTGTTAGGGTGTTGGATTCACGACCGTAAGGTTGTGGGTTCAATTCCTTGACTGGGTGGCCCATTGTGTCTCTGAGCAAAACACTTAATTTCACATTACTCCAGTCCACTTAGCTGAAAATGAGTAGTCACTGGAAAATATGGAGATGCTTCTGTCAGGAGTTGCAACCGACAGGTAGTATTCAGCGTCAGAAAAACCAATGGAAATGTAGTTTCCTTGGTTCAATTAGGAAGATCTGCTACAATCTTCCGATCGATTCATTTAAATGTGTTTGATATATCAGGTCTTTAATCTTGTATTTTTTTATTCCTCTAGCTCAGTAGTGGTTTAATCAAAATTTAAGTTTGTTGGAATCTGCTTTATATATTTGCAGAACTATATGGTTTAACATGGCTGTTAAACCATATAGTTAGCCCATTTGATGTGCAATTCTATAATGTTTACAATCTGTCAGACCTGTTCTTTGTGTTTTATTCTTAACCTTAACCTTATATACTATTCATTGATTCCTGTTGTTTCATAGATATTTAAGTTGACTAAAGTGTTCTTAAATATGTTTACTTATGCAATCCTTATTATGTTTGAGTAATGGAGAAATGAAATGTAACTTCAAGCAAAATTAAAATACACCAAGGTTCTTCCCCCACCTCCATCTTACTAATTTTAAAGGTATCTTCAAGGCCTATGTACAGTTTCCATCTTCTTCAGATACAACAAAAAGTAAATGAGCCAATAAGGGAGCTTTTATTTTGTTGCTCAATCTCCTAGAAATAGCAACCAAATCTCCCTCAAATCACATCCTACTGTCTTAAAAAAGGAAGGACACATTGGATAATGTTGTTCTATCTGTAAAAAAAAAATTAGTATGGTCACAGCTAGAATATCAGTCAAACAACAACCAATATTACACCATCACACCATACATCACACCAACTATTACACACTAAACCAATGTTTCTCAAAGTGGGTTCCGAGGAACCCCAGGGTTCTGCAAAAACTTCTGGGCTTCTGTGAGATAAGGCATCTTTTAATAAAATTTTATTTTATTTTTAAAAAATGGTATTTGCGATTTTGAAATAAATTATCTCTCTCTAAAATAATTTTTGCTTCATTTAATGTCTTATTCAAATTAGGATGGTGGGGCTTGTCTGTAAAATATAGGTATGGGTTCTGCGATTTTTGGAAAATTGCTTAAGGGTTCTGTGACAAAATAACTTTGAAAACCACTGCAGTAAACAACCACACCACACAATAGCACACTACCAACTAAGTAATGGATCCGTGATTCTCACTTAGTCATTCAACCAGCTACCTATATGCCATTGGTCTGCTCGATCATGGTTAAACAACAACAAAAGGTAATTCCCTCCCAACTTTTTTAATTCTGGCAAAATGATTTGGTATAGTCCCAAAAGTTAAATCATGCTATGTAAATAATTTATTGCATACTTAGATGTATAAGATGGTGTTATGAGAAGTTGTGACATTCATGCATTAGTGATGTAAGTTTTAATGATGTAATTTTGTTTTCATAAACTATTTTACTGTATCTCTCTCTATCTCTTGTGTTCTGCAGGTAAACTAACTGGTATGACAGAAAACACTGGTCAGGTGGAGCTGGCCCATAACCATGGCACTGCTGAATCAATATGTATGTGTATACACCAAGCTGCCAATGTGCTACAGGTTCCATCCAGTGACAGCCAAATGTATTATTTTGCAGGCAAAACACTTGCCACTCAGACTCTTCTGCTCATCACAGTTGAGAATCAGAACAGTGAGAGTGCAAAAGTAACAGTAAACTGCGAGAAAATGGTAATCGGCTCCATGATGACTAAAGACATACAACATTCGTTAAAGAAATCATAATAATAGTCTTCGGATTGTAGTTACCCCTCCATTTTGTTTACCTTTTTTTTAAAATATTTGTTGGGTTTTTTTTTTGTTCTTCCTGTCTCATCTTATATGTTTATTATTGTTGTTATTGTTTTCATAATTTCCTCCCCATTCCAAATTAGAAACAAATTGATTTATTAAATAAGTTTAAACAGAAAGGGCCATGTTAAATTTTAAAAAAAGGATGATTTTTTTTGTTTAGGTCGGTTGGGCAGTTAGTTTTTGTTATATTTTATAAAAATTAAATATGGTAAAAAAAAAAAAAAACACTTCCTATTCATTGTTTTATTTTATTAATTTAAAAAAACCCACAAAAAACTTGGTTTATTAATCCCTCTGTTACTGTCAATTAAGGGATGAGATGAGAATAACTTTTTTGATACCATTAATCTACACAAAATCATTACAAATGCAAAAGATTAATTATTGAATTGTGCATGCAAATGTGTGTGTGTGTGTGTGTATGTATGCTTATGCATTTGTTTGTGTGTATATATGTATATATGTATGTATATGAATGTATATATATATGCATGTATATTATGTATATATGTATGCGTGTGTGTGTGTATATATATGTATATGTATGTGTATACGCACACACACATACATCCACCCACACAATGTTCACTTTTCCATCCAATCATGTCGACATCTTTGTTATATTTAACAGAACAGATTTTCTTTGTTTTGTTTTGTTCCTGCCAATTTCACTCATTTCTTCAGCTGATGTTTATTATCTGTTGTTCCTTACTGTTACTGGACTGGCATGAGTCGAATGGAGCATTCCATATCTAAAGAAAGTCTAACCTTCCAAGCTATTTGGAGAAATTTTAGGAATGTTTCAATCATAAAAACAAACCTCCTTTGTTTTGAAATGAGCTCGAAATATTTGGATATGGAAAAAAAAAAAAAACCGAACTGTCTCTCAAATTCCATAATTCATAATGATTAATCTTTATTTATAAAGGAATGTACAAAGATTTTGTTATTGCACTGGCTTTTTTTTTCCGGAAGACCTCTTTTTATTCACTATGTGACCTGTTCTTCATTGTCACTGTATGTAAAAATACAAGGGGATTGATTGGCTTGCATGATGGATGGTAAGCCCAGCTGTATAAAAACCCTGCTTCTAACCAAACAAGATCAAAATCTCTCTTTCCCGCTCTCTATCCCCATGAATAGCATTATCCTTCTTCATGCCACTACTGTGCACATTCTGGTTCTGTGATGACTAGCCGAAGGAACCTGTCTAAACTATGCCAAAAAAAATATATATATAAATAAATAAAAATTAAAAAAATTTTAAAAAATGGGCACTAAAAATGATGATGATGAGGATGATTCATTGCTACACAAATATACTGTTGTTTTTTTTTTGTTTTTGTTTTTTAAATATAATTTTTATTTTATTCAACACATATCAAAGTACATAAGCCAGTAAAAAAATTTAACGCTAGCTATTCGTAAAGAATCTTTCTTCACTCCTCTTTGTTCTCTGTATTTCCTTCATATCCTCTTCAAGTGTTCAGTCATCAAACAGAAAATATTTTTACAGAACAATATTTGGAAGGAAAAATAAAAAAAAAATAAAGTTTTCTTTCTCTTTGAGATATTTCGATTGTTTTTTTTTTGTTTTTTTTATTGTTTTACAATACAACATAGAGCATGGATGTACAAGGTACCAGGAAACCGGATGAGAGATATGTGGTTTGTATCCTATCACCAGCACTGCATTGTATGCATGGTCAGGACATTTAACTCTCAAATGGCATAGTCCACCTAGCTCTATATAGGTAGGAACAAGGTAGAAATAACTTGCTCCTCTGTAGCAGCATTTTAAAATTGACGAGTGGTTTGTTAACTTGTGTTAGGCTCAACTTCTCCTGGGGGTAGCTTGGAGAGGCATGGACTCTGCCAAGATAATTTATTGAAGTTATAGTCGTCTGTGATGCTCTTAGAGCCTAATGGGTTAAAGCAACTTGCCATTATCACAATACAACATTATTATTATTTCTTTCTATCTTTCATTTCTTTTAGTTTCTATTATGACCATTTTATCATAAGTGTTGACAAACCCTGCTAAAGTGCAACAAAGAAAATATTTGAATAATGCTGATGATTGTTATGAGTGTTAAACACTCTTGTGTGTATAGGCAACACACCTTCACAAAACACACAATGCTGTAAACCTAATGACTCAGAAAGTTCTCAAGGCCATGTGTGTCACAAGGTGCTTGGAAGATTGAAGTGAAAAATACATGCACATTATAAATATATATATATGTGTTTGGATTTACAAAGGAAGGAGTGACATTTAAAAAAAATGTTTGGCTTTGGCACTGCCCATCTCCCCCCCCCCCCACACACACACTGACTATGACTTTTTTGTAGGGCTTGTGAGACTGGTGGGAGGAAGTTCTTGATATCTTCAGACTGGAGACCTCATCCAACTACTTACAGCAAGGGCCAGGTATTGATGTTAAAACTGGGTAATGGATTAAGTCTACTGCCCAAGAATAGGTATTCTTTGAAGAATATACAAATACTATCTAGGAAACTCTATACCATACACCTTATGGAAAAAAAAAACAAGCGTAATCAAGCAGATGCAATGGAAAGCCTTCTTCTATGAGAAAAGTATTACCCAGATACCCACAGACAAATACTGATGAAAATTTGAAAGTGTCTCTCCTTCAAATCCCTTGAAAACTTCAAATCCAACCTCATCAATCTGATAAAAAGGGTAAGATTTTGACACAACACCAACTCCTTCCAAAACCTATTGAATGATGGATGAAATCCTTCAAACAATTCTTCAACAGCCATATACTTGCAAACAAAACAAAGAATATATACAAACTAAATATCACCACACACTTGAAACTCTTGACAAACAATGTCACTAAAATATACAAAAAAAAGGAAACCAAAACAAGCAGGCCTATTTCACATAACGCCATTAATTCAGAAGTGGAGTAACTCCATTAATTCAGAAGTGGAGTAACTAACTCCCTAACTAAGAATAAAAGACTGCATGGACTGCTTCATCATATGCACACCTTACATTACCCTTAAGGACCATGGTGCCATTTTCCTATTCAGCCTCAAATGTAGGTTAACCTCTCTAAAAGGGAATTGGGAATAGCTAGCAAGTGAATTCTTGATGCTATTAACTTCAAAATTAGGAGTACTATGAGACTAGAAGAACGGAACTGCAGTGCTGCCATCATTAAGTGGCTTCAAGACATTGAAAATATCTCATTCTGCAGATTCACCCAATTTGATATTGTGGGTTTTCTCCATCCATCTTTAAATCACTTCTGAAAACCTTGGATTTCAGGAGAGAATTCACTATAATTAGCAATCTAGATACCAGGATAATATTGAATGCTAGGAAGTCACTGTTATACCACGATGATTCCTACTGTGTAAAAAAAAAAAAAAAAAAAAAAAAAAAAAATATTCCTTGTTTGACATGGGGAGATGAGGTGGCTGATCTTGTGGAATTGTTTATCCTTGATACACGCAGAAAGTGCACCACCACCCATAGCTCCAGATTGCACAGAGATGATGGCTTAGCAATCTCGTGCAATATTAACGGCCATGCCATGGGCAAATTTAGAAAGGACCTAATAGGAATATTTAAGAAGTTTGACTTAAACATAACCATTAGCAAACTTCTTAGACATAACACTAAATTTAAGCACAGGCAAACACACTACCCCTACAGAAATGAGGATGCTATTTACATACATAAAAATTCCACCACCACCCCCAACGATAATTAGGATTCTTGTAGCTGGAATATGTGGGAGAGTCCCTGATCTATCCTTGGACGGGGGCATTTTTAACACAGCTTTTTTAACATCCATTAATGTTTTTCGACACTCCTACCATTAAGGTTAGCTATGCCTTCCTGAACAAGATCGCTTACCAGATCACATACTACAACCAAAACCATACACCTACACAGCCTCCACCTCAACAGCTAACTTGTAACTGTCAATCCCTCTATCTGCCCATTCAGGGGATCCAAAGCAGTGATATATTGAGCATCTATAATACTCCAGTACGTTATGAAAAGGAATTACACAGAACTCCCAGCAAACACTTTTAAAAGCCATTACTACCAGCATCTACTCCCATTTAGATCAAGGAACAGGGAAAACTCTATATCCCTGATCCAATTCATCTAGAAACTCGGGGAGCATTGATCCGAATGCCCTCTAGTAAAATGAAACATTGTCAATAAAGTCACTCTATACTTCAATGAATCACAAAACTGCAGGCTCCGTCTAACTGAGAAGTTCCAGATGTTAAAGCGGCCAACAATATCACTTAACCAGAGAAGGTTCCTCCTGGATAGCTTCCAGACACCTGAAAGTCCAAGGACTAGCCTTCAGATCTAACAAGTGTCATGGAGCAGTTGCACCTTGATGACCATAAACCTGAATTAGGTAATCTTTGGTTAGATGGTGTTTTTTTTTCGTTTTTTTTTTTTTCTTTGTGTATAGACCAATGAGCTGAGTATGCACTTGCAGGGAATCTTGTAGTTTTGTATATGGGTTCAGTGTTTGTTTCTTCCACGCCATGGTTTCACGCTGGTATCCATGAATTTGGACACAGGAATCTTCAGAAGACTTTTGCAATAGTTGAGGAAGCAAAAGACAAGTGTGTGTGTGTGTGTGTGTGTGTATATATATATATATATATATATATACATAAACACACACACAGGAATATCCCGATTACTGTCAATTCGAATACTGTGTATAAGAATTCGATTTACGTATAAGAAATGAAAAATACGTATAAGAAATGAAAAATAATTCAGCATAATTTCCCTTTCAGTTTCATTTGCTTCTTTCAGCTACTGCCCAGTGTTGCTCTGATTCATTGTTTTAGACACATGATCTTTAAATTGTTCTCGGTTACATCTGCATACTCTGTGTGTATGTATGTATGTGTGTGTGTATATACATACTTTGTGTGTTTCTTGGGATTTGATGTCATTTTTCAAACTGTTAATTTGGGAGCCTTGCTATTCGAATCTATGTCAATTTGGGGTTTATTTCATTTCCAAAGCCTCAATTTATTATCATGAGTACTAGATGAGTGAGTACCACTAGTACAAATGGTGAAAGTGCTAAGTTGTAGAGGAAAGTTATAGGATTCAAAGAAAAATTAGCAATAATTAGCAAGCATGAAAGTGGTGCTACTAAAGCTGAAATAGTCTGACGACACTATCAGCGAATTAGCAGTACGTTATTCAGAACACAAAACTTTATAAAGAACAAGGATAAAAAGCTGCTTCATCATTTCCAAATAACAAGAAACAGAAGCACTGCAATGGTTGAAATGGAACGTCTTTCGTCAATTTGGATCAAAGATTGCAAGTGCATTCCTTTAAGTCAAATAACCATCAAAGAGAATTCTGATGGCCTGTTTGCAGCAGTCTAAAAAAAACAAAGAAGAAAATAAAACTGAATGGGAAACTAAGAAAACACTTCCTGGAAGTTGTAGAAAGTTTGACAAGTTTAGAAAAACAATCTAGAGTTGTAGAGGAAAGTGCAAGTGCACCAGCCAGATAAACCACTGAATTGAAAAGATTATTGAAGATGGTGGTTGTTGTTGAACAAATTATATATGTTGACAATATGGGATTGTTTTGGAGACAAATGCCTAATAAAACTTAGTTGGCAAAGAAAGAAAAATTGCAACCTGGGTTGAAAGTGGCTAATGATTGTCTAACACTTTTATTGGGTGGGGATTTAAAATTAAAACCCACATTGATCTATCAGTTAGAAAACTCACGTATTCTTAAAGGATTTAGCAAATATTTCTTACTAGTTTATTGGTAATTCAGTAGAAAAGCTTGGGTTACAACATTTTTATTTTGAAGATTTGTTCAATTACTGTTTCTATTCTGAGGTAGAAAGATATTGTTAAGTCTATAAATTTAGATTTTTAAATTTTATCAATTTTGTACAATTTTATCCATTACTCTACAAGTTTTGCCATCCAAGATATCTTCTTCTTTTTATTGGTTAGTCAGAGAAGCAAATACAGAAGCCATGATCACCCAGTCTGGTGAGATTGATTCATCATCATCATCATCATCATCAAATCAATCTCGATTGAGCATTGACAATGAGCTTCCACTGATCCCTGTCTTCCACTGCAGCTGGCAGAAGTTCATGGCTGATGCGAGTGTCATGTTAGAGCACTTCAATATACCTTGTTGCAGGTCTTCCTTGCCTTCTTTTTCCTTGTGTTAGTTCCCATAATAGCACTTGGTGAATTAATTCATCTTTACTTCTCCAGGAGTGTCCATTGAGATAGATACAATTGATGTTTAGTTTGAATATCTGTAGGTCAATGTCTGAAGAATACAATATAGTTGAGTGGGGAATTTTAGAGGGCTACAGCTCTGGTAGGAAGGTTTAGGCAGGCAAAGTGTTTAGTGTGAGATTGGGGGATGAGACAGAGTATGGATGTATTGGGTGGATCTAACTAGTTTAGAGTAGCAGAAGAAACAGCGTGTCTGTGAGCTAGTTGTAGCTTGATGGTGGCAATCAGTTGAACGACTTTTTGGTTGCGGTCTAGGGTGTTTGTTTAATATAGCAATACCACTCTCTCAGGTATGTTAGTAGTAACCTTACGTAGATTTTACCTGAGCTTTGTAGAGGGTCAGCAACTGATTAAGACTGAATATTTCCTGCCCCTCAAGTGGAATTTATAGTATCTTGTATTCAGTTTTAGGAATGTTATAAATGTGTGGTTTTTTAATCTTTTCAATTGACTATATTCCCTCCCTACACACACCTACTAGTAAATTTTGCTTTGTGCTGTGCAAAAAAAAAGTAATAAAATGAAATAATATATAATGTTCTGAATTCAAATCCTCACAAAGACTAGCTTTACCTTCCATCCCTGCTAGGATTGATAAAATAAGTACCATTCATAGAATAGGGTTGATTCAATTGACTACATTGCTCTTATAAATGTGTAGCCAATATTTCATCCCTCCAGGGTTGGTAAAATAAGTACTAGTCATTTACTGAGGTCAGTTTGACTTACAGATGTTCAAACTGAATATCAATAGGAGGGTCTGTGAAGGTCACAGTCACTGCTCCTCTCTTCTGACTAAACCATTAAAGACAATTGTGAGTCCTAACGTTTATACTTTTATTCTTTTACTGGTTTCAGTCATTGGAATGCAGCCATGCTAGGACACCATCTTGAAGGGTTTAGTTGATCAAATTGACCCCAGTACTTATTTTTAAGTCTGGTACTTATTTTATCCGTCTCTATTTGCCAAACTGCTAAGTTACGGGACATAAACAAACAATCATGTAAAGACAGAGAGACAAACACAAACACACACACACACACACACACACATATATATATATACGACAGGCTTCTGTACAGTTTCCATCTACCAATTTCACTCACAAGGCATTGGTCTGCTTGAGGCTATAGTAGCAGACACTTGCCCAAGGTGCCATGCAGTGGGACTGAACCCGAAACCATGTGGTTGTGAAGCAAACTTCTTAACCCCATAGTCGTGCCTGCGTGACTTTGTAGCAACTTTGAGAACTTTAGTTGTGTGTTGTTCCTGCATAGAGATAGTGTAATGTAAGGTTGTTTCCTTGATGTGTTGCAGTTGTTTTTGTGCTGTTAAAAGAGACTAGCTTGTCATGTTCCCATTGAAGGATGTTGTTGAGGTCTTGTTGTTTAGCCCCAGGTCAGCCCTGATTGAGCAAGCCTATGATGAAAGGCATTTCAGCCATGACTATCCTGTCTTTTTTTCAGAAATAGTATATGTAGGACTACATTATGAAATGTGTCATCCCTATTTTTAAGACAGGTGGGTGTAATATGAGAGAAATTTGGTTGCTATTTCTAGCAAGTCGCGCAACCACATAGAAAGTGCCTCAGTTTGTTTTCGAGTTCTTTGTTCATAGAGGCTGTGCATTTCTAGGTTGCATGTGGATGACACTGGTATGTGGAGCGTTAAGAAGGAGTGGTACCATCTATGCAACAAGTAAATACAGGTATCCATTGATCATATGTTCTTCTAGTCCATTACGTAGTATGTCAACAGTTTATATAAGTTTATATTTCTACTGAAGTTGTTGTTTAGCTACAGGTCAGCGCTGACCATTTCATTTTTTTCTGTATATCTATGATTACATTGTCCAATGTGTCCTTCCTTTTTTAAGAGCATAGGGTGTGATTTGAGGTAATTTGGCTGCTATTTCTACCAGATCCAGCGACTACATGGAGACTCCTTCATTGTCTACTGAAGTAGATTGGGATGGGGTAAATAGAAAAATGCTGAACTAACTGCCTTACAGTATTTACTTGTCCCCTTCTATATGCTGAACTAAAATCCTAATATAATAAAACTTCACCTCTCATTCTTCCGACTGGGAAATCTTATCTAAAGCTGAGTACTAGAGTGGCTCCTCTCTCCCACTGCTTCTTCAGACCCACGGAAAGTGTTGTATTCGGTATTGCAAGCTAACAAAACCCTAATTTATTGTACAAAATACAGTACCTCTTTACAGCTAGGTAGACTGGGACATTTCAAAGTTAAGTTCTTGACTGTGGGACACAATGCAGTGCTTCATGATATGATAGAATCTGCCTACCTCTTATCTGTTGTCAAATACCCCAAAGACTCAGCTGTCTGTGCTTTAGCTATGATGTTATATAATATAAGTCTCTCTCTCATCATCATCATCATCATCGCTTTTTACGTCCGTTTTTCCATGCTTGCATGGGTTGGACGGAGAGAGTTATTGAGGCAGAATTTTTA
>JAOPJM010001291.1:36957267-36967492 GCA_027124095.1 Muusoctopus leioderma
ATAGTCAAATATTCCAACTGAAATCAGTCGGTAAATTATTTTACACACAGGCGGACCTGAAGATTTGTTTGATCCGCCTCTCTCATCCATATATCTTAAAATAGTCATCGCAATCTTCTGTTATAAATGATTAATATCATCAGCCTAAACTTCTGTGGCTGTATCTATGCAAGTTTTGAGTTATAAGCTCTTTCAGGTTTATCCAGTAAAGAAGACTTTAGTAGTTGACAAGTTTCCAGTTTTCACACTACAGTTTTAATAGTTACAGTGGCAAATAATGAATTTGTTGGCAGCCATATCACATCACAACCTTGAGTTGAAATATATTTTTCAAATTCTGCCTGACTCACAAAGATAAATATTTAGAGGCTCTGTTTTACATGAACGTGATTTTATCAAGGTTATATTCCCTCTTTAAATAACATGAAATGTTTTTAAGCCACAGATCAGACCTATGATGGAAGTCATTTTAGCCATGATCATCCAGTCTATTTTAATATTTTTATTTTTCAAACATAATATATCTAGGACTACATTATCCAATGTTCACTGGCTTTTTTTTTAGAAGGTAGAGTGTAATTTGAGGGAAATTTGGCTACTGTTTCTAGTAGGTCAAGGCTCTCACATTGGCTATAGTTGTTGTTTAGGCCAAGGCCAAGTCATTCTAGCCATGAAAATCCCATTCCATACTTTTTTCAGATATAATGTATCTAGGACTACCTTATTGAACATGTCCATTTTTTAAAAGACAGTAGGGTGTGATTTCACCGAGATTTGATTGTTATTTCTAGCTTGTAGAGGCTTATTCATTGGCTTTATAAAATATGAGTTGTCAGCATTTCAAATTAATCACTTAAATTAACAGTAGCCTTTAAAAAATGATTGCTTTAAGCTGGAATGAAAATGTTGCACATGTCAATTGAAGCAGTTTTTAATGATACAAATGCAACAGCAATTATTCAAGTTAATTAATTATAACACACAAAGGAAAGAAGGTAGACCGAGATGTCATGTATGAAATTATCTTTCTCTAACAACTAAAAGACAAAATTTAATCATTTTCATTGTATTCTAAAACATAGATTAAGACAAGTTCTTCTGATTTATTAGGTTTTCTTCTTCTGTTGATACTGAAATGCTACAAAGTTAATTCCCTTTTGACCTCAGGAAGTTACATTTTCTTGATATGCTTTTTGGCCCTCTTTGAATTCTTCCTCATTCATACTAGTCCATCCTGGAGGATTTATCTGAAAGACTGCATGTATTTCTAAAATGTGAGCATTTATTCATGACTAAAGTTTTAAATTGATCTTTTACATACTTGAAAAGGACATATGGTTTTTTTTTTATTGCTAAGTTAGAGGAGGAAGATGTAATGCCTATGATGATTTTGCTATGGCCTCTGATATTGGTAGGGAGAAAGAGAGGAAGAAACCTCAACTCGTAGATTATCTTTAGATCAGGGACACAGTCTGAATGCTTGCAACAGACTCTGCTAAAGGTACCCAAGAGCCAGATGGTGATGGTGTTAAACTGGGCAATGGATTAAGTCTATCACCCAAGAACAGCTACAGTCCATTTGACAGGCTTCTACACAGTTTCTACCAACACAAGGGTCCACTTGAGGTTAGAAGACGAGATCGAACCCGGAACCATGTGAGTGATTGTGAAGTGGACTACTTAACAATCACACAGCCATGCATGCATTGTTTATCTAATTGCTTAAAAATATGTTTTTAAACACTAGTTTTTTAAGTAATATATTAATAGTTGGTTTGACAAAGAAAGAAGAAAATTGTTAGGGAGAAAGCAGTCAAAAATGTTTTACAGAAATAAATGAAAAAGTATTACATTAACAAAACAATCTTGGAATCTTTCCTTGGTTATATGTATCTTCCATCATAACAAAAGTATGTGTACACTGACTGTATAATAAATATACTTATTACTACATTATTTTAGGTAACTAACCTTTTGTGTGCACTGGGTGCACAACATATGTGTATGCACATATGCACAACTTAGAAGGAACAGTGCATTACACTCTACCATCTTTAAAAAAATGGAAGAACACTTTGTATAATGTAGTTCTAGCTACACTGTCTAAAAATAAGATAGGATAGTCATGGCTGAGACACCTTTGACCATAGGTCTGGTCGAACAGAGCTGAGTTAAACAACCACCAACACGACCACCATTCTGATGATTCTGTAATGATCATCATATTACATTGTAATTACTCACGAAAACCATAATTCTTTTTTAATGTTCTCCATACCCTAATACTGTCTTTGGTAAAAACATTCACTTTATTAAATGGTTGTCTCTGTGACTTACTAATGGCCAACAAACAGCAACATTAGATCAGATAGCACTAAACTAGTGTTTCTCAACCAGGAGGCACCTTAGCGGTTTGACGGGTGAGGATCAGTGGAATAGTACCATTCTTAAAAATAAGTAAAGGTTGGCATAAGGAAGGGCATCCAGCAATAGATTACAGCCTCAAAAAATCTTATCCAACACATGCCAACATGGAAAAGTGAATGTAAAAACGATGATGATGATACAATTAAAAATGTTTGCTTTGTTCTAATATCATGGAATCTTATAATTTCCAGCTATACTGAAATAAAAAGAAAAAACACAATTTAAAGTCAGTTTCACTTTGATAGGATTGTAAATAAAAAAAAAGATTTTATAATTCTCTATGAAGTATGCTTTGTTGAAATAAAGAATGTTTTCTCATTAAATGCTTAATTTTTAACCTGATGATTGTTATTTAAAAATAAGGCAAAAAATATACTTTTCTAACAAGTGGGAAGGATTTGGTGCAAACTGATATCCATAAGAGAGGAACCTAAAACAGAATGTTGAGAAACACTGCACTACATTCCCTTATTGACTCCTATATTAATTTATTCTACTTCTCTCAATACTAGTCTTGTTCGATTTGGTTCACAGTGATATTTAAACTAAATTACTTGACAACATAGCCAATACACCCATGAGCATGGTCACAGCTGGAGTGCCTTTGATCAGGATTGATCTGGTGCTGAACAACAACTAATACACCCACATATTTGAACTTTAGTGAGGGCCAAGTCAATGAGGAAGCCTCAACATGGTTGCTCGACCTGCTAGAACTAGCAGTCAAATCTACCTCAAATCACACCCTACAGTCTTAGAAAAGACACTTTGGATAGTGTGGTCCTGGGTTCCCTGCACATAGGAAAAAGATGGGATGGTCACTGCTGGAGTGCCTTTGATCATAGGTCTGCTCAATCAGGACTGACCTAGGTCTAAACAACAACTTTAGTGAGGTGCTAACTTGATGAACATTGATCATTCATAAACTCTATTGAAAAAAATCAATCATATCAATTTAGGTCATCTGAAATGACTGAATCAACACTTCAATATTCATTATTTTCTCCATTTATGAAGGTGGTGGGTGAGTGACAGACACAGTAGTGTCATACTAAATGTATTACAGTATTTAGTTACATCCCTTTATGTTCTGAGTTGAAATCCCTCCAGGGTCAACTGCCTCCTTTTCATCCTTCAATGCGTATGTGGGGGGGGGGGGCAGTAAAATAAGTACAAGTCATGTACTGGGGGTCAATTAAAGTCTACTATATTCCTATAAAGCATCCTAGATGTGAATGGAATTATAATAGAAGACTATAGCCACCAGTGGCAGATCTACTATGAAACTGATGAAGCTTAAGCTTCAGAGCCCCTAATCCTGGAGAGGCCCCAGAAGTAACTTTTTTAAATGAGTTACCCTATTGTCACTGGTTACAAATGGTAACAGTTCAAGCTTCAGGCCTCCAAAAATGTAGATCCACCAGATACCCACCTTCAAAACTTGTGGCTGCGTGGCAAAGTTAGAAATTGTTATTTTCTCCATTTATGAGTTCTGGCAGTGTGTTTCATCAAAGTGTTTGTGCTATAAAAGCATCACTGTTTAAAAGTTATACAAACCACATTGAAGTTGTTATTTTTTAAAGGGATATTTTACAGAAAAAAATTGTTTCTTTCCTCTTGCTTCTTTAACCCTTTTGGTACAAAACTTGCTTGAAACCACCCCTGGTTCTATGATACAAAACCTGTTTAAAATGTTCATATTTAAATTTAACAACCGTCCATCATAATTTAATTTTATGTAAGAAACTTTTGTTAAGTTACATTCCCAACAACACCAGCTTAATAATGAAAAATGTAATTATTTTACTAAAACCATTCAAATTCTCGAATATTTTGAAAATTAATTTAAAAACATAGGCAGTGTATATTTTATTAGAAATGTGGTCATAGAAGATTAAAAGCAAATATAAATGAAATAAATAAAAATATCTTGCTTGCAGTAAATTTTGCGTTTTTTCATCCACAGCAAGTTGACAGGCAGATGTAAATTATGTAAACAAATACAAAGTTACTGACATGTTCCACAATAAAATACCTACAGAGCACATTTTTCGATGGATGGATGGATGGTGGACTGACAGGACAACTAAAAAACTATACAGACTGATTTTTGCATAAAACAATTGTTCTAACATTGCCAGGTTTATATGAAATAAAATGTCCACACCTCAGCTGAATTTCACCAAACATGCCATCAGACATGACAGTCACAATAATGTTTTATTACATGGTGTATTTTATCATTTCGAAACACACTGGTCTTGAATCTTAGACTTTCACTGGATTTAAGTCATCAATTCCTACTTGATTCTCACTGCCTTCTTCATTCCTATGTATTTACAAATTAATTGGCTAATATACTATTAAATATTTGTTACTAACTCAGAAAATTAACCCTTTTGATACAAAACCGCCTGAAACCGCCCTTGGTTCTATAATAAAATCCATTTGTTTTAAAGTACTCATATTTAAATTTAAACCTTCCATAATAATTTTATGTAATAAATTTTATTAAGTTAGGTTCCAAACACTAACTCAACAAGAAAGTTAGCTATTTTACTAATTCTTGATCATTTACAAACTTAATTGAAACATTGTAGGCTGTGTATTTCATTAGAAATACGGTAACGAAAGGGTTAAGTTAGGTTCCAAACACCAACTCAACAAGAAAATTAGCTATTTTACTAATTCTTGATCATTTACAAACTTAATTGAAACATTGTAGGCTGTGTATTTCATTAGAAATATGGTAACGAAAGGGTTGGTTTGACTTTTACTGATATAATATTATTATCATCACTATCATGTCATTGAATACTGGGTCTTGTTGTTGTTTATCCCCAGGTCTGCTATGATGAAGCAGACCTATAATCAAGGGCATGACTGTCCTCATCTTATTTTCAGACATAGTATACCTGTGTTTTAGACTCATTATCTAATGTTTCCTGCTTTTGGAAGATGGTAGGGTGTGATTTGAGGGGGATTTGGCCACTATTTTTAGCAGATCAAGTGAACATGTAGAGGCTCTCTCTCATTTTGCTCTTGAGGCCTTCTCTCTGTATTAGTCACTCTCATAGTCAATCATGTAGTACAGGAAAGGTTCATTCCCAATGATTGGCATAGTAACAGCAGCACCAACTGTTACAAAGGCAAAAGAGATGCTCTCAAAAGAAACAGCTACAGAAGCATGAAACCGATGGACCAAGCTATGAAAGTAACATAAATAGTTACAGCACAACTAATTAGGAAGAAAATTAGCTTAGATGAGATGCAGTTTGGGTTTGTGCCAGGACAGGTACCATTGATACCCTCTTCCTAGTGAGCCAACTACTGGAGAAGTCCTTAGCAAAGAGCAAGCCACTACACCTAGGATTTGTTGATCTGGAGAATGCCTTAGACAGGGTACCATGCTCTGTAGTGTGGTAGTCACTAAAACAAATTAGGTGCAGATGGATGGCTTGCGATTCATGCACAGAGATGCTGTCATATATGTATACCATATACATTGTATTGAGGGAAATACCTCAGAATGCTCACCTGAGGTATAATCCCTCAGCCCTATTGTTGATGTTCATAATCAGTGTCCCTACTTTCCCTCTATTTCTATATATATGGATCACTTCTACATCTAACCAACTCGGCTGAATACGCTTCACTGAAGATCGAAACATGTCCGTTACTTTCACCAGCTGGCTTTAAAGATAAGATCCACTCGTAACTGTATTGTCTTTATTTTCAAAAAATTGGATGAGCTGATATTATGGGAGTTATCTACCTTGCTTCTTGTTTTTAGATTTGAAACACCCCTAGAGGGAGATTTTGATTCCTGATAGCAAGGATAAACTCAGTTAATCAAAGTTTTTCAACTCAATATATTACATATGTGAAACTCTGCCATATGTGTGTGTGTGCATATATATATATATATATATATATATATATATATGTGTGTGTGTATATATCATCATCATCATTTTTACGTCCGTTTTTCCATGCTAGCATGGGTTGGACGGAGATTTCTTGAGGCAGCATTTTACGTCAACAACAAATAAAAATTGTGAAAAACTAAGGAAATTTTATCTTAATTTTTTTTTTTTTCATCTTTGTACAATTCTACAAAATCTGAATCAGGACAAAATTCATACATGTCTTTAAATCAGTGTTTCTGATTTGTTAGTGACACATAAGCCTTTAGGAATGGTCCATTTGTAGAGAGATTATGAAAAAATACAAAGTATTTCTCTTATCTTTTTTCAAACCAGATTACAAATTCTGTATTTTCCAAGATCTACCTCCTCACCATTCTCAGATAATAGAAAGTGGTGTAGAAGTCAGGTTGTTTCCTTAAACTGCTGAGCTAATGAAGAGAATCTCACAATTCAAGTGTTTTTTTGATTTTTTTAAATATAGAATATGTGTGGTTAAGAAGTTTGCTTTGCAACCGCATGGTTTCAGGTTCAGTCCTACTGTGTGGCACCTTGGGCAAGTGTCTTCTACTATAGCCTCGGGCTGACCAATTCCTTGTGAATGACATTGGTAGATGGAAACTGTACAGAAGCCCGTCGTATATATATATATATATATATATATATATATAAATATGTGTGTGTGTGTGTTTGTGTTTGTCTCTGTCTTTATGTACTTGCTTGTTTAACTTCTGTAAGTTAGTGGTTCAACAAACAGAGACTGATAGAATAAGTACCAGACTTTAAAGGAAAAACAATTAGTACTGGGAGTCGATTTGATCAACTAAAACCCAGCATGGCCACAGTCCAATGACTGAAACCAGTAAAAGAATAAAAGAATAAAATAATGATTGTACCTCTAAAAAAAGGAGTATAAATAAATTATTTAATTGTATTTTTGGTCTGTTGCTCTCAATAATAGAAATGCAACTTCAGTCGTTAACATATATGTGTGGATCAGTAAGAAATATAAATCTTTACTGCATACATTGTTCATAACAGTTTTTCCTTTTTCTCTCTCTCTCTTTTCAGCTTGCTAGTGTCGACTATGTCTATTTTATGCAACGTAATACCCTGGACCGCTGCAACCGTACCCTAAAGATTGAAGCATACAACGAAAGCTTTTCATCCAGAGTTACTGTTAAAGAGCAGTGCTTTTATTCAGTAAGATTGCCTTCCATATTTAAAATAAGTTAGGTGTTGGGACTAAACTACAATTAGGGCTAGAGAAATAACTGCTGGTTTTTTGTTTTTTTATAGAAAGTATACTTTTCTCTTTTTAAGAAACAATTATTTTTCATTATAGAAAAATAGAAAAGTTGTATTTTCTGATCATGTTTGAAGATGTAAAGCATCTTGGATGAGAAATGGGGAGAGGATAACTGAAAAAGGATCTTTTATGAGTATCTCTGGTGTTTTCAGATTAGGCATATCCTCACACTTCTGGAGGGTGTTTTCTGGGCTATAGGTATTAACCTACCTCTGTACCCAACATGTGTCTTTGGAGATCTTTGAGCAACAATGTGTTCTCAGTTGGCTCATTGGATTTCTCTTTGAGAACCAAGAATCTCATGAAGTTATAATTGCATATGATATAAAATAAAAAAGAACTTCTTCAAGAGTTCTTGCAAGAAAACTCAAGACTTATTATTCCCAGAATCTTCAACAAGCCTCTATATTAGCACCAGAAATCCAAACTGCCCGTCATTTTAAATAGGTGATTCAAATGTGTCCTGTATAAGTTTGTGTTCTAAAATAAATTATTTTAGTTCAATGACTTTTCTAATAGGGATGGAGTTTGTGAATTTGAAAGTACTAATATACATACATTTAAACATATATATACTATTATGACATTATTAAACTTAATGTTTTATTATTTTACTAATGATTACAGGTACACTCTGAAAATCCTGACTGGACTTGTTTTGAACAGAATGCTAGTCTTGATATCAAATCATTCTTTGGATTTGAGAGCACACTAGAAAAAATAGCAATGAAACAGTATACACTTAACATTAAAAAGGTATGATGACTTTTTGATTAACTCTTTCATAACCATATTTCTAAAAAAATAGACTCCCTATGTATTTCAGTTAATTTAGAAAATTATTAAGAATTTGAAGGGGTTTAGTATAACTTTTTATTTAATTTGTGTTTGGAACATAATTTAATAAAAGGTTCTTACAGAATATTATGATGGAAGGTTTTAATCTATATATGAACATTATAAAATAGGTAGTTTTGTATTATAGAACTAGATGTAGTCTGAGGCAGGTTGGTATCAAAAGGGTTAAAAAACTTTATAATTTAATTATTGTTATATTTGGTAAAATAAGCACCAAAGTGCAGATTTTCCTTGTATGTAAGTACTGCTCACTTATCTGGGATTAAGCACTTACAGCACACATATTTAGCCTAGACCACATTCAAAAGCAGGTTAGCTGCCTGATAGGCAAGCCTTAAATCACTGGTTTACTATAGAATATATACTCTCTCTCTTTCTTTTCTACTGATACTATCATCATCATCATCATAATTTGTATGTCCGTGTTTCCATGCTCGCATGGGTTGGACGGAGATTTTTTGACGTAATATTTTACTATTTGAACTTTCTGATTGTATACCAATTCTACCTAAACCCACTTAATGCACCAAACTATCCTTCTGTTCTGTATCTCAACCCACTGAAATCCATATTAAACACTTTGCCAATCCTTCTTCCCCAGAACTGCAACATTCTGGAACTTATTTTCTTACAACCATCAACTTGTTGCTGTTCCAAATCCATGTTTTCTCTATGTCTCAATCTAGGAGACTCATCATCATCATCATCATTTTACATCTGCTTTCCATACTAACATGGGTTGGACAGGTGATTTTGGTCTGAGTCAGTTCTTATTTGGAGTCACTACTCTCCCAGATGGGTCTGGGGACCAAGTCTTGCTCATATGTTTCATTTGGCTTGGTGTTTTATGGCTGGATGCCCTTCCTAACACCAACCACCTTACAGATTGTACTGGGTGCATTTGTGAAGTGATTGGTGTTAGGAAGGGCATCCAACCATAGAAACCAAGCCAAAGGAAATGTACGAGCGAGATGTGATCCCCATTAATATCCAGTACCACACCTGTGGTATATGCAGCATTCAACAGTAAGCTAAATATAAAGGTTTGATTGAAAGATGTTAAATTTCACTTCTTGTTCGTCACTAAATTTCTTATTCTAGCTATAAAAAAGACTAACCATAAAAAAAAAATCATAAGAAATTATAGGAAAGTTAGAGCTATTTTAGACTTTATACAAGTAGACTTAGGAGAGAGAACAAACAGTAATTATAAAAGCATTATAAACAGTGATTATAAAGAAACCAGCAGGTATAATTTAGTTTTGTAATTAAATATATTCTACAATGTAGTAAAGTAAACAATAACTAAATTGAATGTTGTGAAAACATTCACATCTTTTATGAAGCATAAGTTTGAAAATCTTACAAGATAGGTCAGAATAAGAAATTTAGTGACAAACTTGAGGTGAATTTTAACATCTTTCAACAAAACCTTTGTATTTAGCTTACTGTTGAATGCTGCATATGCCATAGGTGTGGTAGTGGATATTAATGAAATTAATATTAATGATATTAACAGTAAATGTGGAAGATTTGAAATAGTTGGAGAATATTGACAGGGGAACTACAAAGAGTATGTAAGGTGTAGATTGAACATTGCAAAGGGATTGTAATTGGGTGTATGAAAACCAGTGGTGGCTCGTGACTTTAATTTGTGGGGGTGCTGCTTCAGAAAATTTTTAAAGAATTGTTTTAATATTGTGTA
>JAOPJM010001291.1:36992463-37005286 GCA_027124095.1 Muusoctopus leioderma
TACATATATATATCTTTTATTTCCATATAAATTTTATTACTTAAGTACGTATATATGTACGTACATATGTATATAGTACATACATATCCGCAATCAAAAATGTGATAAATATGGCTTTTTCTTGTAAATGTGACTTGCGTCGTCACGATATAACATCCAGCAGTAGTCTGCCATCATATTTTCATTCTAGAATCCTTGATAGCGAGCTTCTATCAGAATGGGATGTTTGGGTGTAGCCGTTTTGGCGCCGCCCATTTGGCAAAGCCGGTTGGATGCCAGATTTGTTTGGCGATGGGCTTTTGGGCGACGGGATTTTAGGCGCTGAAGGCACGCACGCACGCACGCACGCACGCAAAGAGAGAAAGAAAGAAAGAAAGAAAGAAAGAGACACACCTACAGAGAGGTGGATAGTGAGAGAGAAACATTGAAATGTTACACATAAAGGAAAACACATAGAAGGAGAAAGAGACAGAGAGAGAAACATTAAACTGTATTCAAAATGAACCCGATTGACACGGACGGTTTGTCGTTGAAAGCAGACACAAACACACACACAGAGGACTGCGGCCATGCTGGGGCACCGCCTTGCAGGGTTTTAGTCGATCTGTTTGAACCAGGGATATATTTGTAAGTCTGGTACTTATTCCATCAGTCTCTTAGCTAAACCGCTAATTACGGGACATAAACAAAAAAATCACAATCATACAGACACACACACACACACACACACACACACACACACACAAACATTAATACATATATATATATATATATATATAAGGAAAAATAAGTTGAAAATGCACTTGGAGTCTTTAAGAAGATTTATTTAATATTAACTACTTTACCGGTTTCACAATATTTTGATTTTCAAAAGTAGTATATTGTCTGTGTGACTTCTATTTATAGTAGACAGGTAGGCTCCACTGGTCAAACATAATGTGTATATAACGTGATAATATTTATTGAAGAAAGAGAATGCTATATATAATATGTAGTAATTCAAATATTGTTCCTTTTGAGAAAGGGAAACTGTGTGATATAAGTGAAGTATATTGTACAATAAATATTGATAGATATTGCAATTTTGAGAAAGTAGAATACTTTAACACAAGTTAACAAAGTGATTAGAATAGTAACACATAATTTTCCTATATAAAACTGTGCAGCATTTTTACGGCTAGACTAGTTAATCAAATAACAACCAACACAAGAATGTTCCCATAGAAAGAAATTATAAAAGTTTAGCAATTTGAATATTTTTACTATTTAAATATCTATTCAGAAAAACAGAAGAATATGTATAGTTCGGGAGAGAAAAAACGACCAAACCAGCCTATTGCGATAAAAGAATAATACAATTCACAATTTATTGCCATTGTAGAATGGAATTACAGATAATGGAATTCTTTCACTTGTAACGAACTTTCTGTCGACGCATCATCCACGATAGCATCATTGTCTCTACCATGGTGATTGTCATTTTTCTACTGACATCAGAATAAATGCATTCAAATGAGCAGAATTCGAAGTACTGCTTGAGATATTCTTCATGAATTTCAGACTTAAACTAGTTGGATATTTGTGTATAACACGTGAATATATTATATTTATCTAACGTAAAATAAACACAAAGTGTACATTTTCGGCATTGTTGATATGGCGAATTGGATACCATACTAATTCATCAGATAGAATAATTTCTAGTAATCGTTCGACTTCACTGAGCTCTTAGTTCAAATCCCACCGAGGTCACCTTTGCCTTTCATCCTTTCGAGGTAGATACATTTAGCACAAGTCTAGGGTGGTGAACTGGTGTAATTGTTAGAGCATCGAATGGGATGCCTTCCGATATATGCTCCGGCTATTTGCGTTCTGATTTAAAATCCGGCCGTGACCTACTTGGATGGTAGATCTAATCTGTCATTAGGTATAACACCACAATCTGAACTTTGGGTATATTTAGTGGAGTCCACTCTGTTGCAAGCATTCGGGCAAGGTCTCCAATATGAGGAAAGACTTCATGCGACCATTCTCGGAGGCCCTGGAAAAAGGGTGATGGGCATTGTTCTCCCTAATTATTAAGGAGTAAAAAGAAACAAAATAAAATCATAGTAATCAGGTCATCGTATTTTAATTCACTGTTTATATTTTACTGTCTTGCCAGCAGTTTTTTGAAAAGGTGCATATGTAATTCGTACTCCTTCAGTAGTGGATATTTTAACCTATCCCATTACCAAATGGTATGCTTTTAATAGATATATTGAAACTGTCTACAGGTACATTCATACAGGAGTTCTTAGATGAAAAATCAGAAGATAAATGAATGCTGTCATTATTGTTTAATATTCAGAAATTTTTTATAGGATAAAGCTTTTGCTCGTATATCAGAGGAGAAATGTCATACTTATGCAATACTACTGAGAGAACGAATTACATCTATATATAAGGAAATTTGTGGATTTCCCAAAGAACATAATCTTTTGGTAAGTATGTCATCCTTTATCCACAAAAGTATTTCACCATTGGTTTGTAAGTTGTGCTGATGGGGTTTTTACATTCATTATGTTAAAGGACTGTTTAAACAATTCGAATTATTTTTATCAACAAATAAAATGAAGTAGTGGGGACTGGTGATCGAGCTGCATTTCTGATTACAAAATATAATACATGACTTTAATAGTAAACATGTCCGGGTGACTCAATTTTTGGCTGTACCATCTGATGTATTAGCATTACATATACTTATATCTAAGTTATTATCATTTAGAACATTTTTCAGAAGTTCAAGTAAACACTTTCCTGTAGAGTCAAGACAATTCACTAGTGCTAGCAGCTTTTCCTGAACATTTCTGTTATTTACATACAGAATGATAACAGAACATTGAACTTTCATTGAACTATTTGTGACAGTTTGTATTAAATATACACCAGCTTCTCTTAAATCAACAGCTATTGGCATGTTTACTAATTATGGGGCAACTATTATCTCGTTGTTCACTATCTATTTGGATAATGATCTTGAAAATCTACTATTGGGTTGGAAAGAAAGTCCTGTCGCATTTGAAGATGGAAAATAAAAAAAATCCTCTTTGGTCTTAATTGATATATTTAATCAAGATAATATTTCCCCTCATTATCGATAACATAATCCCATCTATTTGACAAATGTTTGATCCCTTTGGCGTAACATTCTTCAGGTTTCGATGCAAAGAAACACTCAATATCAGTTTTAACCCCTTCACTGTCTTTCCTCAAACAAATGTTGCAATGATCTGAAAAGATGATAGTCATGTGGAGCAAGATCAGGAGAGTAAGGAGGATGAGGCAAAACTTCCATATTTAGTGCCATAATCTTTTCTTGAGTGACTCGGGCAATATGTGGTCTTGCATTATCGTATAATAGCAACACGCCTTTACGACTAACCAATGATTGGCCATTTGTCTGCAAATTCTTGTGCAATGCTTTCAGTTGACGACAATCCTTCTCCGTATTAACTGTTTCGTTTGGTTTACCACTTCATGATAGACGACACTCTTCATATCGCACCAAACACAGAGCATCACCTTTTTCGGGTGTAGTTCGGGTTTGGGGATGGATTCATCTTTTTCATTGGGTGCTAACCATTGTCGTTTTCTTTGGATATGATTATAGAAAACTCACTTTTCATCACTGGTGATGATTCTACACAGGAAAGGATCGGTAGCATGTCTACTCTTCAATGACGAGCATAGGGCAACTCTTTGATTAAGCTGAGAAGCAGTCAGATGATAAGGGACACATTGGCCAAATTTTGAAACTTTTCCGATTTCATGAAGGTGTTTTCTGATCGAATTGTGACTTGTATTGAACTGTTTTGATAATTCTCGTGCAATTTGCTTAGGATGTTCCTCAACTACGGTTTGCAGAAGCCCAGTATTGACAGAACCTGGTCGTCCAGAACGAGGGGAATCTTCGAGACAAAAATTTCCCCGTTGAAACTGGCCAAACCATCGTTGGCATTTCCGGACACTTAAAGCTTCATTTCCATAGAAAGAACGAATATTTCTTGCCACTTCCGTTGCTGAAGGGCACTTCTTGAATTCGTACAGCTCACAGTGTCAGATATGGGTCTTATCTATACTCATTTTAAAAGTGTAAAATCGTTACAAATTTTAACCACTATGATATTAAATAATCTGCAAAGAAAGAAAGAAAACACTAGAAGGTAAAAATTAATGGTTATTTTACCGTAAGTATTAAAAAAAAGTACCCTCAACGTGATCACGTCAAAAATGCGACAGGTTTTCCAACCCAATACAACCTGTATTTCCCGAATTGTGTGTCATGTGAATTTCTGTTACTAATTTCTCCTTATAAGTCCTCAATAGCGGATCATACTTACATAGTAGAATGGAACATTCTAGAAAATTTCCATGATCTATGAAAGAATCATCGACTGAATAGGCTGATTTTCCTATAAAACTGTATGTGCAGTATTACCAGTCAATTCCACAACGTCAACAATGTTCCCATACCTGCCTATTAAATTTACGCTTTGTTAGGAAGGTACTTAGGTGTAAGAAGGTACGTTAGGAGTCAATAGTTGTCTAATACCTATTACACAGTTGATGATACGATGCCCACATAAAGCTTTCTTCTTCAATAATTTATGAAAGTAATATGAACTTGGAGAGCCCATCCTTCTCTAAGCTGTAACAACACTCATTTTTGTATCGTTTAGTCAGAAGGGAAGGCAGTACCTATCACTCATTTTCAAGGGTTCTGAAACTGGTAGAAGGGAGAAAGAACGGTATCCTCACATTGGAGGCCTGGAACCGAATGATCACAACAGTTGTTGCCATCGTACAAGGGACAACTGCTAAAGACGAAAATTGCCAGCAGTTGTCTCATCTATGTTTCGAATATCAACAACATTGATGGCTGCCATCAAACACTTGATGTAACACTTGATGTAGGGGCTGTGTTGATGTAGTGAGTTCTGCACGTCCTGGAGAGTTTCAGGAACCAGTTTGCTCGCTTGGCGCAACATTGTCACCAGCTCATGGTCTATATCATAAGCATATATCTGAGTGAAATGTGGTGCTTGACCAGTTATACTTGGAAGTAAGGATTATATCCGGTAGCACAACTACCGGATAGGATCGTTGGTTAGATTATATCCAGGGTATGTGATTTTCTTGCAGCCATTGTAAGCCAGGAAAAATAACTTTTGTAGCTTCAGATGACTTATAGGAACCTTTTTCTTGCCACGTCCGTTGCTGAAGATCTCTTTTTGAATTCGCACAGCTTACAGTGTCAGATATGGGTCTGATCTATACTCATTTTAAAAGTGTAAAATCGTTACAAATTTTAACCACTATGATATTAAATAATCTGCAAAGAAAGAAAGAAAACACTAGAAGGTAAAAATTAATGGTTATTTTACCGTAAGTATTAAAAAAAAGTACCCTCAAAGTGATCACGTCAAAAATGCGACAGGACATTCTTTCCAACCCAATACAACCTGTATTTCCCGAATTGTGTGTCATGTGAATTTTTGTTACTAATTTCTCTTTATAAGTCCTCAATAGCGGATCATACTTACATAGTAGAATGGAAAATTCTTGAAACTTTCCATGATCTATGAAAGAATCATCGACTGAATAGGTTGATTTCGCTATACAACTGTATGTGCAGAATTACCAGTCAATTCCACAACGTCAACAATGTGTTCCCATACCTGCCTATTAAATGTAATGCATTCTCCCCTCATCAGCGTTTTTATTTGTAAACAATAATTGTTCAATGTTTATATTGTCGGATCTAAGAATGTACAATACATTAGGAATTTGCTGTTTTCTTTTTCTCATAAAAATTCAGTCTTTTTAAATACTTGGGAACTAACAGTTATCGTATTAAAAACAAAATATATGTGTTACTATACATTTTGAGCACAATATACCTGTCGTTCTTGTGTTCCATGTTTGTTTACGTCTAACCAACTAGCATCTATTCAAAGCAATAATTAGTTTGTTTTCTTTTCTAATTTTAAGTACATTCTAATACTTTCTCCGAAATCAAATTCAATTCGGTGCATAAAACTGTTCGATGAATATGATTTTATTAAAAAAAGAAGAAAACATGCAGCTCACAAATCCAAGAACATACCTGCGGAATTAATGAAATTTTCAATAAAAATCAAGGAGACGCAAAGACAGAATGAATAAAAAGATTTTAATTACAATCTAGTAGTTCAGACATTTTGATTTGGTAGATTTTTGCGACATCAACATTTTCCAGCTTTTTTTAAATAAAGCTTGAATTAAACTACCAAATATTCTTTAATCAGGATAAGCATTGTAACAGAAATATGGGAATTTCGAAAGTAGACGGAAATTAGAAACAAAGATAGAATAATCGAAATATATTAAACAAAATACAAGATTCAAAAACCAACTTCCAATTTAATTGGAACGAAAAGTTTGGAAAGTCAGTTTGCTAATTATATTGTCTTATGATAACGAATGCTACATAATGATTAATGCAAAATGATATTTTTCCCCACGATGTTCATAGTGTGCGCTCCGGTATGCCAATGCGTAAATGAAGAATAAATGAGTATTTTAGTACGTACTAGGTTGTAGCTTGTATAGTAGTACTGGCTTGTACTTCAAATGTGACCTAAACTCCTTATTAGTATAGTGCCATTAAATTTGGGGGATATAATTATATTACATAATTTAGTAAACAATGTGCCTCAGCTCTTGAAATAGTTTCATATTTACAAAGACAGATTTATATGACTCATGATTAAATACAAGCCGCAGAGGGGAACGTTAAGTGTACGAGTAGTATGGTGTGGGCTACAAGGAACATCACATTTTACGTAAATCCGCTGGAACCTATTTTGACTCCCAACTAAAGAGCCTGGATGCGAGGGCATCATTAATTGAATCATATATTTGATACATTTTCCGGCGTAAAGTTATATATATGTCGACACCTTCAGCTAATGTAGAGTTTAGTGGGTTCTCAGTAGCACAGAAAAGCATTGAAATATGAGATGTCAAAGAGGTTAACTGGTACCAGCCTACTGTCGATGCAACTGGCACCATAGACCAACAGCGTCTCCGGCAAAGTGTGATTTTGCCTGATGTCGGCTGCCCAATGCACACTAACCAGAAATGAACTTGTATGCCGTTGAGTATTCCACAGAACGTTTACTCCTAACGTAATACTACAACCAAATCAGCGTGACACTATATGATAAGACTGGATCTTTGAATTACAGGAACAATCCAGAGAGAAAGCGAAAGTGAAACGAATTTTCCTCAGTACTGGACTGGTACTTTATTTATCGACCACTAGATGTTGAAAGGAAACTTTGACCTCGGCGGTATTTGAATTCAGAGCTCACAGCCGGAACAAATAAGGCAATGCATTATATCCGACACTGTAACGTGTGTGCCATTGCGCCGTCTTGCAGATCAAAATACCCGTATCCACATACAAATATAATATTCACACATTTTGTACAGAATTTATATCAAACTAAAATACAGATTTATATAAACAATATGACGTGTAAAAATAGTGTTAAATAATTTTTTTAAAGAAGCTTCTGAAACCATGAAATACAAAGAAAATAATAATTCAATAAGGTAAAACACATTTAAAAATTTCAAATGTATCTATAAAAACGACTGTTAATTAAATTAATAAAAGTTTTACATGTATGATTTTCTTTCTGTTTTTATTGTAACCATAAATTTTGTCAATATTCCACTAAAGAAGTAAACTATTTGATTCGTGACGAAAATATGTTACAAATTGCTAGTTTGTAAGGTATGTATACACATGTGTTTTGTTTGGTGTTTCTCAGATATTCTAACAGATACAAGTATATGAATATGATGTATAATGTGCTGATTGTAATGTTTTACATATACCATGTATATATGTATGTAATTATGTATATATATATATAAATATATATATATATATATATATATATATATGTAACGAGTGGCTAAGTTCGTATACTGTCATTTGATGAATGCGAAGATATAAAAAGGTTACCTTACAATAAACGACCAGTGAACGATCAGATACATATATATCAATATTTATTCAGTCGTCGTGTCAGGGGATACTGAGCGGTGGCGGTAGCTTCTTCGTAGAAGGATGGCTCGATTGGTGGAGACGATTTGCTGGGACGTCCTTTCAGCTTGCGGTCTGTGATTTTAGAGCAGGTTCGCTCCACGTCTTCTTCTCATGAAGGTCGGTCGTCAAGAGCGTCGATGTAGAGCTGGGCGGAAGTTCATCGGTTCCAACCAGAACGCGGTTGAACCACTCGTGAATGGATTCCACGCATGAGAGACAACTCTTCCATCTTCCTCCCAGAGCCAACCGCTACAGATACTATTATATTTTATCTTTCTTTTGTCATACATCTACGACCTGGTCACTGATAATCTATTCCACTATATCTCATATTTAGTATGTTGGTTCTAAACACTGGTAGTATAAGAAATAGTGTGTTGTCATAGTTACACTTTTTGTTTCAGGGATCCATAGTAACAGGTCACCCTGGCAGTTACATCTTACAATGGAAACATTTTGATTCAGCTAAGCCTTCATTTGACTTCCCACTCTCCTCACACAAGTCCAAAGTCATGTACTACACTGAACTGCTGAAATCGGAAGCTTTCAAGTAAGTGCTTACTGTGTTGATGTTCTGTGTCTACTAGGTATAACCTGTTCCAAACCTTGTGGTATTTTGTTACATTCCTTTATGTTCTGAATTTAAATCACACCCATGTCAAATTGCCTTTCATCTTTCTAGTACTGGGATTGATATAATCAACTATACTCTTGAAGCTAGTGCTCCATAATGGCCATAATCCAATGGCTGAATAACCCGTTACCTTATTTAGCACCACCACGTAGCCTTTGGGTGGCCTTTAATGGAGTCCACTCTGTTGCAAGTATTTGGACCAGGAATCTGGTCTGAGGATAACCTACGAGTCATGGTTTCTTCCTTCATTCCCACACCAGTATCAGAATCCCTGAAAATGTCATGGGCACACCTCTTCTTCCTCTGACTAAGCCATAGAAAATAAAAAGAATAATGATTATATATGTATAGGAAGAGAGATTTGTTGATTTTGTTTATAAAACTATTTGTTTGTTTATTTGCAGGGGCTCCATGAGCAGCCTTCAGTCCTTTCAAAGTGGCATTTCTTCTCTGAGCATTGGAACTAATCAGAGTAGCCAATCAGGCCTGAGTAGCTGTCCGTCCAGGTGATTTCAGTGGTCATCTCATCTGTGCATGATGTTGTCTCCGATTTACTGCTCTTCCCCATCTATACAATGTTGGTCCTCAGTCTGCTGCCTTTAGTTGATGCTGTTGTTCTTGTTGTGTAGTAATAGTCGTTATTGCCCTCAGTGTGAATAACAGACTGACAAACATATAGAAGCATACACACACGCACAGTGGTACTTCTATCCACACACATGCATATATTTATATTTATGTGTGTGTGTGTGTGTGTGTGTATATATATATATGTGTGTGTGTATTTAAACATATACAATTCCTTTATTTTTTAAATGTGTCATATAAAGTATCGATTACAAATGAGAATTTTATATATTTATTGTAAATTGGAGGGAAAGATCTGTTGTCTATTATCTATTGGGAGAGAATACAATTAGTTGAGTATAATTTTGTATTACACAATTCTCTGTTCAAATCCTGCTAATGTTCACATAACCGTTTTAATCCTAAATGCTCAATAAACTAAATAACATTATAATATATTGAAGCTTGAACAGATTGCTTATAACTGTTACTCTTAAAAAGAAAGATAAAGGGTTTTGTCTCCAATAAAATGCTCTATGTTGGTCAGATTAAGCTGTTTTATATATTATCAATAAAATAAATACCAGTAATATTTAAAGGAATAGAGTTGATTTAGTTGACCATATACCCATTCTTGTTTCAAAGAATATTCCGGTGCTAAAAAAAAAAAATATTCTATTTATTGAGTAGTGTGGCAAGTTCTTGGGCAACTAATTCCTCATAACAGTTTCAGTCTCAGCTTTGAACTAGTTGACATATTTTGTAAATGCCCCTTTGAAAAAACATGAACATCACAGTATTCTCTCTACTAAAAATCTGGTATTTCTTTATGCAATAGATCATCAGTGGTGGTCATTGCATAGCAGTACAGCGAATCAAATCTGCAGCAGTTGGAACTGCTTCATTTATGGTGCTAATAACGTTTTTAAAGGCATGAATGTCATCACTTCTCATGTTTCTTCCCACAAAAATTAATATTTATTAAATAGTGAAAGTTTTGAGAGATGCAGAAATATTTTGAGGCTGCTGAGTGTTTTGTTTCTATAGAGAAGTACTGTGTTTGCTATTTGATTTAATCTTGGTTCAATCCCATTTTGAGGTATTTCAATTAATTTTTCTTCATTTGTTTTAGAGCATTTTTAAAAAGTTTAATTTTTTTAATTTTTGAGTAATTTTATTTTTTAATTTTATTTCATTTTAGTGCCTTTAAAGAATTTGATTAAGAAATATATTTCTCTTGATTTTATTTGGTATTGTATTATCAGTGTTTAGTTTTTAAAATTTATATTTAATTCAAATCTGTTGAATAGAAAGTTGAGAACTTTCTTTATGTTAGAAAAATGGCTATTTATTTGAAAAAGTGATAAGAAATAATTTTAAGAGGTGTTTAAAGCTTCTATAGGAACTGTGTATATTTTTTTTATTGAAAAAAATGACACAGAGTGAAACAAAATCTAAAGCATTCTTGTTGCTTATCTGTTCACTTTGGCTATTGTCCTCCTTATTAATATCTATTTCCCCTTATTGCATTCCCCCCTCTCTTATTCTTCACTATTAATTTGTTTCTCTCTCTCCCTATTTCTAATGTATTTATTCAGTACTAGCAGGAAGTATCTGTCTCCAATGAAGGATCATGCCTAAAACGTTAAACTTATTTTCCTTATGACAAGATAATTTATTCCATTTTGTAAACTTTTTGTTCATTCTTTTAAGCTTATCTGCTACCTCAACTTGTCCCCAAACTCCCCTAACCACCAGCAGCTATTTGACTATTTCTTGTCCTGCATTGAGAACATCTATTTCATCTCATTTCTCTCTGAGGTTATTATCTTCTGTAATTGCAATGTAGACAGGTCCTCTTGGTTCTTGCACACCTACACCACTGACACAGAGGCAGAATGATTTGCCATTCAAAACTATCTGTACCAATTAATCTCGCCACTAACCCATATCTCTGACTGACACACTGACTCTTCAAACACTCTTGACTTCTTTCTCACCTTTAAACCCAACCTTTATCCAACTATCACAGCCTCTGCTCCCATTAGATTGTCTGATCACTACTTAATCAAAGTAACCCACCGCAAAGTAAACCCTATCCCACCAACCTTCTGATATTTCAAATCAGCTAACTGGTTGGAGTTCTTCCATTTCTTTGCTGATTAGCCTTGGCAGTAAATGTTCTTCACCTCTGACTCTTCAAGATAGCTAAACTGGTGACTGGTATCCTTCTCCTAAGTTTATTTCTCCACATCCCTCATACAACCAAAGCTCACAGCCCCTAAGCAGTCCATGCTCAGCTGCTCTGTAGAAGTTCAACCAAAGAATACTGCCTACAACAATGGGAGAAGTCACCATTATCAACTGTGAGGTGTTTACTTGCAAGATAACTACCAGGAAAGCAAAGACATTACCTAGTGGTCCTAGGTATTACTGTATTGTGTTGGTCAATGAAGCTGAAGAACAGGTAATACTCAATTAACTAGTTAAATATTAGGGGCAGGGGCATCCAACTGTACAACAGCTTATTCCAGTATTTCTTCTCTTTCTCTCTCACAACCTCCTTATTTTTTGCTGTTTCTTTCTGTAAATTCCAAATTATGGTTTATAAGAAAAATAAACTAAAAGAACGTTGATTAGAAAAAGAAATCCATATTTTACATGTGCTGATTCTTCAAAAAAATACTTTCCTATTCCTTCTTATCACAGCCAATTGTACTAGTGGGCTACAGAGAGTTACAGGTGATCAGATTATTAGAATGCCACCTACTGTGTGAAAGATCAATGGTTTGTACTCTGCTAGCAACACCAGTCTTTCGTAAAGACACTTAATTCACTATGGTCCAGGCTACCTAGTTGTAGATACCGTCAGGTGGAACAGCTCATCACTTTTGGTAGCAGGGGCCCTGTATAACCCAACGAGTGTTTTGTTAATAAGCAGTGCTGGGTTCAAAGTCTCCGAGAGTTAGGAAGGGAGTTACCATGAAAGTGAGATAAGCTTCAGCACGACTCGTCTATGCTGCAGTGTGCCTCTCAGAGAAAGACATTGTATGCAACAAACTTGTAATAAAAGATTCTGCTCAAATTATATTCAACTATCAGTTTCCCTCTAATACCCCAAACCTTCAACAATCCCCCCATCAGTACCTTAGACTTTTCCCACTCTAGCTGCATGTTGATAGAATCACAAGAGTTGAATGAATGAGTAAATGAGGTACAATGTTCCCTCTTAGATTCTTTCATCATCATCATCGTCCCGTTTTTTCCATGCTAGCATGGGTTGGACGGAGATTTCTTGAGGCAGAATTTTACAGTTGTTTATTAGGAATATAAACAAATGTTCACCGTTCGGTTTCAGCGACACACGACGACATACGCACAAACAAACAAACGCACAAACACACACACATACATATATATATATATATATATATACGACGGGCTTCTACAGTTTCCGTCTACCAAATCCACTCACAAGG
>JAOPJM010001291.1:37005386-37022685 GCA_027124095.1 Muusoctopus leioderma
GGATAGTAACATCTTTATTATGTAATAAAGATGTTACTATCCTCCTTGTGATTTTATCAATAATATACTCTATATGGATTATAGCCAATACATTGCTACCCGGGGAAGTATGTGTTTGCACGTGTATGCACTGGAGTGTAATTACCATATATTGAGTTCTTGCTGCTTGGAATAAATTGTGTTTACTACTAACACTATAATTCAAAGATATATATATATACATACTAGCTTAGTACCCGTCAAACATGATGGGGTATATTTCTGCCTCTTCAGTTAATCTTAATGTTTTTATTTCAAGCCTTGTTCTATTTTCTTCGTGTTTCATTTTGTCTTCTTTCAGTTATTCTTTTTACCCCCACTCACTCTCCTTCATTAGCCTCACTGACTCACTCACATACTTCATTATTTCTTCTCCTATATATATATATATTTCTGTTCATTTTTTTCTCTCAATTACAATCTACCTCTAGATCTCTTCATTTCTCAACATCTTCCCCACACCCAAACATTAACGTCATGCACAAATTTCTCTTTATATCCATCACTCTCTACACCTGTTATTTTATCACATTACCTCTCTAATTCCCTCCTCTGTCAATCTCCTGTCTATTTATCTATCTAATCACCTCTCTTAATAACACTTTCACCTCTCGGTACAGCAACTGCTCTCTCTTTGTGTAACAGAAAGAGGGAAACCAAGCAAACTTGACACGTGACCTAGCATTTTACACACATATATATATATACGCACACACACACAGTATATAGGTTAATGATTAAAATTATGTTACAAGACTGTTTGTGATATATTCCTACATAAGAAGCTACCTGTGTGTTGACATAATTTACTTAATTATACATAATCAGATTTTAGACATTCATAAATGATAAGTGGTCAATTGAGGTAATTGACACCTCTATTGCAATGTCTTCATATTTTGGCATAAAAAAATAAAATACAGCTCTGTTTTTACCTTGAGACTTAAATGTAGTTAAAGGAAGCTCTGGGAATGAATTATAAGATGTTATTGCCAGGAATGTGTCACAAGCAATTCCAAAGAGCTAGTCTTCTGAGATGTAACAGTGCTAATAAAAATAATATAGATTTTTTTACACAATGGCACACATTTTGGGGATTGGAATAGTCAATTAAATTGACCCCAGAATAATAATAATTGTTTCTACTATAGGCACAAGGCCAACAACCTCAGTACTTGACTGTCTTTCATCCTTCTGGGGTTGATAAAATAAAGTACCAAAGTTGACCTCGGTGGAATTTGAACTCAGAGCATAGTGAGCCAGAACGAATAATGCAAGACATTCTGTCTAACGCACTAACGACTCTGCCAAATAAAATTAAAAATAATAAACAAGACTAAAAGAGAGAATTATTTTGCATTTAAAAACTTTAAATTTTGTACTCCCCTAATTTATACAGTAAATTAGCAACAACAGAATATATAATTATTTATAACCATAAATCTAGTGTTCCCCTTTATAACAATTTTATATATGCGGAATTAATCCCAGTGATCATTTTAATGCATACTGTAATCTTATCAGTTTCATAATAGAAAGACCATATTAATTATAATCCTAACGACATGAATGATCCTCCATATTCACTGCTTTACACGTTTAACCAGCAATAAAACAAATTATTTTCTATTCCAAACTCTGAAGTATAAATTAATTACAGAATTTTTTTTTTTTTCTTCTTCCACCAGATCTTTGAAATGATATCAGTGAATGGAATTGATCTCCCATCTGATTTGGATCTTCAATTTACTCCAAAAGCAACACAGAAATTTTGTAAAATATAACCAAAGGCTTGGAAGTATTTCTTGTTAGAAGTTTCCTGAAAAAACTATTACCTTCTGAAATATGCAAATCAATATGATGAACTGAAAGCATCGTTAAAAGCTTCTATTTGGTGATAGGCAGCCATATTTAAACTAATTCTGCTGTTTGTGTTCTTTTGTAATTTAGCCTACCATGAAAAAAATCAATGTAGAAATAACTACGTCTGATTCTGGGTTGTTGCTGTGGGTTAATTCTGCTTAATATGTCTAATGTTAATATGGTTGGTGCTACTGAAGCACCATCAGTTATCCTATATTGAATCAGCGATGTAGGCTTTAGTTCTTCAGATTAAGGTTTGCAGTTGAGAGATCATGGCAATACATGCCTACAAAAGGTAATGTATGTATGTGTGTGTATATATAATTAGTACACACACACACATATATGAGTATATCATATATATACACACACACACACGCATTTATATGAACATATAAATATAAAGTGTGTGTATTTTTGTATGTCATATGTGTGTATATATATATATATATATAAAACCATGCAAGTATGTTTATAGGTGCATATAAAGGGAAGTTCATAAGTTTGGTGTAATTTAATAATGTAGACATATGTAAAGTTATACAATCTCTATAAAATACCTGTGTGTGTGTGTATATATGTGTGTGTGTGTATGTATATATGCATATGTTTATATTTATTTAAAGAATTTCTACAACATATCACTAAGAATCTCAAAACACTTCCAACCATATTCCAATCAAGACCATTCTTTGACCATTCACATCTTAGAAAAGACAACAGCACAATTGCATATTCAGAGACACACACTCACTTTCCTACATACACATGCATCAATATAATATGAGGAGGCATATAACACACTGGGCCATTGGGATACCACAGATGACTACACTATCCTGTAGTGTATATAGGGAAATTAAACCTGGTAAAACCAAGCACTGAGCTATATCCATATTTGGATTTCAACTCAATATTGTTAGTCAACAGTTGGCGGAGATGGTTGACACTGCTAACTTGCAATACCTTCTTCATATTCTATCATTAGACAAACAAATAAACAATTCATTTTTCACCCTGTGAGGCCTAACTACAGTTAAACAAAAACCTGCAGGGAATTAACAGACATTATTTCCAGGAATGTGGTACATATAAATCCAAATACACAGCCTTCAGTGCTAATAATTAAATGATACTGCAAATTAATGAAACATTTGTCAGTTATACTATGTCCCTTCTGCTTACAGTGGTAAGCGTAACCCTCCATGTTGCTTATTTACAGCTAGGTGGACTGGGCTGTTTGTGAGTTAAGTAGTTTCATGGCCATTGACACAATGTAGTGTTTGTGATACGATATGAATCATCGACAATTCAGCTGGCAGCTTGATGTCTTATCAACTCATCCAGCTACATCTCATATATAAACATACATTTAACAAGGACATAATATTTATTTGTTATACAATAGTGTGATAAATTGAGTCAATTGCTTCAACTTTCACAATGAAAGGTGACCATCAATGAGTGTTTCATATTGATTTCACATGAGAATAGCCATTTATCCATTCATCCATATATCTATATGTGTACATTATATATATATTATATAAGATTTAGAGTTTGTTTCAAAGACACACAATGGCAAATAACAGCAGATATTATTACTTTTGTATTTAAATGAATTACCTTTAATGGTCTATCAGTGTATTTGATTGAAAGCCATGTAATGTTGGATAACAGCAGATGATATTGATATCTGATTTGAGTATTATGCTAGCTAGATTATGATCTGCAGTTGCAATATGAATTATATCTTCTACATCGCCATTTTCTCTTCATACCATCATTACATATCCACTAAATGCTGATAAAAAGAATTGTCTTTTGTAGAAGTGGAATGTATTTGGGGTTTTTTTCAGAATTGAAATTATCTTACATGTATACAAGAAACTCCATGGTTGTGAGTGCTGGACTACTGACCACATGGTCCCGAGTTCAAACCATATGATAGCCAACATGTAATCTTGAGAAAGCCACATAACTTCTGGTTTCAGTCTGCTGACAGACAACTTAACTACTCAACTGTTGAGTGGATATGATTAATAGCAGAAAGAGCATTCTGCTGTAAATATATATGAAAAGTATGCATTTCTGAGTGTGCAGTGGAGAGAGTGTTAGTGTGTAGTGGTGGATCTGTGAATGTGTAGTGGAGAGACTGTTGGTGTGTAGTGGTGGATCTGTGGGTGTTTAGTGGAGAGACTGTTGGTGTGTAGTGGTGGATCTGTGGGTGTGTAGTGGTGGATGTGTGTGTGTGTAGTGGTGGATCTGTGAGTGTGTAGTGGTGGATCTGTGGGTGTGTAGTGGAGAGACTGTCGGTGTGTAGTGGTGGATCTGTGGGTGTGTAGTGGTGGATCTGTGTGTAGTGGAGAGACTTGGTGTGTAGTGGTGGATTTGTGAATGTGTAGTGGTGGATCTGTGTGTAGTGGTGGATCTGTGTGTAGTGGTGGATCTGTGAGTGTGTAGTGGTGGATCTGTGAGTGTGTAGTGGAGAGACTGTTGGTGTGTAGTGGTGGATGTGTGTGTAGCGGTGGGTCTGTGAGTGTGTACTGGATAGAGTGTTAGTGTGTAGTGGTGGATGTGAGTGTGTAGTTAGGGGAGTGTCAATGTGTAGTTAGGGGAGTGTCAATGTGTGGTGATGGATATGTTAGTATATCATATCTAGGCTGTTAGACAATTGTTTAATATAAAGCAATGTCATCACATAATAACAGAGCTGTGGTGACATAGTAGGCAGGCTATTTTAGTATTTTAGTTTGTGGTTTTTTTCAACCGGTGACAACCAAGCCTTGTATATTCCCTCGTCAAATATAATATCACTATTTTTACTGTCATTATCATTAATAATAATAATATTAAAGCATTGGAGATGACAGAGAGTAGAACACCAAATTCAATGTTTTACTGCATTTAGTTTCATTCCTCTCAGTTCTGAGGCTGACTTCACTTTTCATGCCCACAGGATTGTTAAAATAAGTACCAGTAATATGCTATGTCGATCCAATTGACTATACCCCTCCCCTTATAAAAAATTGGCCTTGTACCTAGTCAAAAGAAATCATTACTATTAATTAATTAATTAATATTTGTATGGTTTTTGTAATTTTTGTTATTTCATTTTAGACATTGTCCCTTGAGCAAAATGATGATTACTCAAGAGACATACTTCTTTTAATGAAAATATTGTTCACCCTAAATGTATTATTTTGGATAAATTGAGTTTCATACAAAAATCTACCATCTCTTTGCCTTCTTTTTTTCATTTTAGAGTGGTACTACAATTCAGATTATAAAATCTGAACTGTAGATTCACCTCTACTTATATATGTATGTGCATGCATCTGAGTATTAATAGCATCAGCCTATCTATGCAGTAGAGACAATGGTTTGGAGATGTGATGCAAAAAGTTGATGAGTACTGGAGGACAAACGTGCCATATGCTTACAATGGAAGATACTTGTGGTAGAAGAACACTTAAGGAAGGCTTGGAAAGATGTGGCGAGGTGAGATCTCAGGATGACGAGCCTCACAGGACTGAAACAAGTGGTATGTAATACTGCTGATCTGTCCAAAGTATGCCAGCACGGAAAATTGATCATTAAAATGAAAATGATGACGATTATGATGATGATGATATGACGTATCATCCAAAGAGTTGACAATTTGTATCCCACCACTGGTACTGCAATGTGTCTCTGATGAAGACTTAACCATTGTTGATTCAGTTAGCTCTAAGTAGGTACCATGGGTTGATACAACTCTGCTGTAAGGAACAGATTAATCCAATACACTGAGTCCAATAATTATTGAAAACTTCGCTTTCATGTAGTGTTTCTAGAGCAATTCAGTTTGGTAATGACCATCCCTCTCAAAGCAGTTGAACTCCACACTACAAGTTAACGAAACAATTACAACCAGCATCAATATGAAACTGACAACAGTGAGGCGTTTCTCTCCTGTGGTACCTTTTTATTGCCAGGTAAACTGGGCTATTTGCGAGTAATTTTACATTATCCATAGACCACTAATAACATTCAACCATTGACACTTCAAACGGCAGTCCAATATTCTATCAACTCAGCCACCTGTGGTTCTTGTTTGGAGCAGGAGCACTGAATTAATGAGTGTTTCATTCATTAGCTTGCAGTAATGAACAAAAGTCTTCCCATGAGTATAACATGGAAACAGGATAGGTATCTGTTTGGATGGATGAGCTCTTGTTTCAAAGTCTTCAAGTAGTGGACCCTACAAAACCAATGGGTTATATGACTTATTTGATGTATGAAATTGAAAATGATCATCCATAACCCTTATTGGGTTGTTGAGCACTACTGAAGTCATTGCTGGTGATGGGTTATGACAATAACACACACAAATACACAGAACATAGCATTGTCCATCTAAGTTATTGACAATGGTCAAGTAGGCAGGTAAGAGACTTAAGAAAAGTATAATGGTTCCTAACAGGAGTTCAAACTGAGGGACAGACTTGGCTCACCAATTTACCATCACTTATACTTGAATGAATGCCTGTGTGGATGTATGTGCATGCATAAATTTATGTATGTATTTTAACAAATCAATGGGATATCTAACACCCAGTTTCTCTAGCATTAATCAGATGAAAGTTAAAGGGGTCTCTAGACCAATATTTAACACCCAGTTTCTCTAGCATTCAGATGAGAGTAAAGTGGGTCTCTTGACAGATATTGAACACCAGTTTCTCTAGCATTAATCATATGAGAGCAAAGGAGTCTCTAAATGAATATTTAACACTAGTGCATTAATTAGATCAGAGTAAAGGGGTCACTAGACCAATATTTAACACACAGTTTCTCTAACATTAATCAGATGACAATAACGAGGTCTCTAGACCGATATTTAACACCAGTTTCCCTAGCATTAATCAGATAAGAGTAAAGGGATCTCTAGAGGGATATTTAACACCAGTTTATCTAGCATTAATCAAATGAAAGATAAATTCTCCCTAAATAGAACACTAGTCATCCCTCTGTACCTTCTATCGCTACTACTACAATTTCTGCTCCTCTGAATTTACTGACCTTATAGATCCCTCACCTAGGCCAATTTATTGTATCTGTTTCTCTTGTTTCCACCACTGTGTCTTCTAAGACCCATACAAAACACTTTTCCACTAATCCTTCTTCACTGGAACTTCACCCATCTAGATCACCCTCCTTATCTAAGTTTTTTTCTTAAATTACTAACCTGCAAGAATTCAAATTGAACTTTAACTGCACTGTTTTCATTCAATTACACTTATCCACTAGTGTAGGAGGGCTTTGAAAAGCAATGGGCATTGTCCCTTCTTCTTAGAGTAATTCACTTTTAAAAACAAATAGAGCTCAAGTTATAAATATTATAAGAAAAGAGAGTCACCAGGCTCAATATGGCAGTATTAAATAAAATTGGTTTATTTGGTGGGAGGGAGTGAGGTAGAGAGAAGGAAATCGTTATTCACATAAAACAGTAGATAAACAAAATTTAAATAAATACAAGCACATGAAAGAGAGAGAGAGAGCATGAGAGAAAGAGAAAGAGTGGAAGGGAGGTAGAATGAGAGAGTGTGTTAAGAGGAGAGAGAGAGAAATAAAATCATTCAAATTTTCTTTAAATGTGTTCAGCTGTAATCGCTCATAGGCAGCCTAGTACCACAGCTCTATCGAGTGAGCGTGCAAACCATTGCTTTGATCCCGTGGTTCCTTTCATACTGGATGGGATCAACTTGGGTCCGGTTATGGTCCTGGAATAGAGGCGTTCAGGTGTATCCTGGTTTTAGAATAGGTACACTGTGTCCCTGTGTCTTAAGAGGCAACTAAAAGGGTTGGTGACAGGAAGGACATCTGGCCGTAAAATACTGCCTCAGAAAACCTGTCCAACCCATGACAGCATGGAAAAGCGGACATAAAACAATGATGATGATGATGATGTCTTTCAATGTGTCTTTGTGGATGTTTTATAGATGTAGGATCAATAGCTAATGGAAAAAAAAACTTCAAAGTTCATCTTCATGTGGGGAAGGAAACTTTTATACCAAATCAAAACAGTTTTTCATATCATTCTACAGTCAGTTCCCTGCCTCTTTCAACAGAGGTTTGACAGATGGGAACAATTACAGTTAAGCGATTTTAATTTTTATGACAAATAAATCATTAAATAAAAAAATAAAAGGAAAGCATGCTTTCATTTGTTTTTGTTTTTTTTCTTTGCATCAAGGTGTATTCCATGACACAATGATGTACTTCATAATACATTGTATTCTATGACACAAATCATTTCATAACATGCAGAGCTGGATTAACCTAGTGTGGTGCTTGTAGCACATGTTATGAATGGGCCATAAATTAAAAACCTAGTTATTTTATCGAATTATAAATACTTATATGGATGCAACTGCATATTTGAAGGACCAATGTATATAGATCAGCTAGCACAGGGGTGAGCGTGGTGGTAATTGAAATGAATATAAGGGTTCCGCTATGTATTATTTTACCTAAAGCTTGATATTTACCTGCTAGCTGATGTGTTTGAGACATTTAGAAAAAGACGAAGGCTTAGACGTGGTAAATTACATGGCAAATTTGAATAGGTGGAGCCTTCTGCTATAGATCCTGATTTAATTTTAAACTACACCTAAAACACAAAGCTGAAATGCTACAACATTATGTGAATTCACTAATATATAGTATTGTTACTGAAGCAACTAAGATGCACAAATTTAATATTCTCTCCTGATACACAACCATAATATAATGTAAATTTGTTTTTGTTGTCTAATGTTGAAAATGTGACTATATTAACTTAAACTTATTATTTGTGCTTTAACAGAATAAGGTTAAAGTAGGAACTGTACACAGTAAAATATTTCTTACCTGTTTAAAAATCCAGATTTGATTTAATGGGGATGGTCAGCATTACGGTGTCTATAATATATTACTAATAATCTCATTCATTCAACCAATCTTATTTATAAGAAAAATGATAATTATGCTCAATTATTGTATGACATGTTGAATGCATCAAAATAGAATGGCAAGTCTATTAATTAGCATTGGACAAAAATAAACTCAGTCTGCCCATTTACTTTTGCATTTCAGTTTGATTATCGCAATTTATTTGATTTAAAATGTATCGGATCCTGGAAGTATTCTGAGTATTGAATCAACTTTAAACACCCAGTTGTTCATAAAAATTGAAGACATTATAGCACTGGAGTAATAAAGCATTTAGTGTGGTGCTCCTGAAAATGCAGGGGCTGTAACATTTGCTACTCTTGTTACAAGGTTAATCTGTCACTGGTAACATGATAGTTAAAAAAACCAGGAGAATATTATTTTCCTCATTATTAATGCAAATTTCACAATCTTGGAGCATGCATTTCACAATCTGGAGCATGCATTCCACAATCTGGGACACGTATCCCACAATCTGGGACACGTATCCCACAATCTGGGGCATACATTAGGCAATCTGGGACATGTGTCCCACAATCTGGGGCTCACATTTCACAATGTGGAGCATGCATTACACAATCTGGAGCATACATTAGACAATTTGGGACATGCATCCCACAATCTGGACTCACATTTCACAATGTGGCGCATGCATAACACAATCTCGGGCATGCATTACACAATCAGAGGCACATATTTCACATGAATTTGTCGTATGTCACAATATAGTAACATGATGACATTTCATGATAAACCAAAGTAATGTGTTGACATTTATGAAATATAATATATTACAATGAATGTGTAGAACAATCTTCTTTGCAACGGAGTCGTTCCAGCAGTTTACTGGATCTACAGTAGTCCAACATATAAAAGGGATATCTTCTGTGGACACCATATGAACACGCTTCAATCATGATATAAAAGGATATTTGATATTTTTTTTTTCAATGAAATCTCTTTTTGGTTTGTTAATAAAAGTAATTACTCAGTCAACTATGGACAATGCCTTTATATCTAACAGTTTCTGTTTTATTCTGTTGGCATATTCTTCACTTGTGTATGTCTCTGGGGCAAGATGGCTAGCTAACTCGCTATAGATTTTGTAACACTCAGAGTTGTAGGCAACCTGTAGAGAGAGAGAAAGAGAAAGGAATAAAAGAATCAAGGATTAAAACCTTTATTGATTTTTAAAAATCAATCATTAGATGATTTATCCAAATCAAATATCACCTCCCCCGCCTCATCTAGGTCCGAGTACCCTCTACTCCACTTGGCCATGGATAAGTAGCCCCTGCCTGGTCGTAACTGAGTAGCCCATGCCCAACCATGACTCAGTAGCCTCCACCCGACCATGACCGAATAGCCTCCACCCGACCATGACCCAGTAACCTCCACCCGACCATGACCCAGTAACCTCCACCCGACACCAACCATTGTTGTCTTAGCTAAATATCTTGCCACAATAATATCCATGAGAACATACATACACCTATATACACTGATACACATACAAATACTGGCATATACACACATTTTAACCTACCTACATGCACAAGGATTCCCATAAATACCAATGACATAGCCTCTATGTAGTCAATCAACCTGCTAGAAATAGCAGACAAATTTCTCTCAAATCAGACCCTACTGTGTGTAAAAAAAATGGAAATACGTTGGATAATGTAGTCCAAAATATCCCTAAAAAGAGGGAATGGTCTTGGTTGGAATGCCTTTGATCATAGTTTGGCTGGATGAAGGCTGACATGGGGCTTAACAACAACTACAACAAGGGTAAATATAAATACCAACATATGTACATATCTTCAATTATAAAAAGTGAGCAATTCTGCAGTAATTGTCCCTTTATATCTTCTTGTTGACCAACTGCCTTCAGTCAGCTGTATTGATGTATCAGATGGTAAAGTCAAGCAGCATGAAACTACATGAATAACAACAAACTCCACTCAGAATTTATCAATGCTGGATATACAATCACTATTCTATGTTCTCCAAATAATCGATATTATATTCTGTTAACTTCAGGTCATGCACCACAATCAGGACTGTTTCTAGAAGGCCCTCTTGCAGACCACCTTGATAACAAATGACAGTGACTTCATTATCACAGCTGGTGACTTTAATGGACATGTTGGGCAGCACCACGATGACTACTCCAGAGTACATGGTGGCTATGGATATGGTACAAGGAATGAGGAGAGATCAAGGCTTCCAAAGTTCTGTGATGCAAACAACCTAACCATTTGCAACACTAACTTCAAGAGATCAACAAACCACTTGATCACCTACCAATTAGATGAACACACAAGTCAGATAGAGTTCATACTCACAAGGAAACAAGATAGACAAATGGGTGTGAATACTAAGTCTTTCCTTGGAGAAGAATATAGCACTCAACATAGAATAGTGATTAATGACTTCAGAGTAAGAGCTAGACGAATTCAGAGAGACAAGACAATCGGGAGAAGGAAGGTGTGGAAACTCAGATCCCACTGCTAAACATAGGTTCAGAGCAGTTCTAGGTGGTGCATATGGCAAGAAAGAAGAGGAGACAAAGACCTATAACATAGAAGACAACTGGGAGTTTCTACGAGACAACCTGCTGCAGCCACAGACAAGATATGCAGTTGAAGCAAGGTACCAGCCAGATGAAAGGTAACATAGTGGTAGAATAATGCTGTAGATAGAACCATAAAAGCTAAAAGACAGGTCTGGAAAGACTGGAAGAAAGGGGGAAGTAAAGAACAATATCAAGTAGCTAGACATCAGGTTTACATCATGGAGAGAAGCAGAAAGCAAGAGATTTGCCAATGTTCTACAACGAGTAGATCAGAGGCATGAGGTGTTCCGGATTGCAGAGCAGTGTTTCAGTGTGAATCAAGACGTTGTTGAGAAAGAGTGTGTTTGGAATGACAGTGGCACACTTACACTCACTGAGGCTGAGAAGAAAGACACTTGAAAATATTATTACGAGAGGTTGCTCAATGTGGAGAATGTGTGGGAGGAAGAGAGACTATCCCAAGTAGGCTCAACAGAGGTACCAGCTACTGAAGTTGACAGTTATATTGTTGAAATGGCCATTAAAGATTTGAAGGTAGAGAATGCAGCAGGATCATCAGGGATAGTCGCTGGGATGCTGAAAATATACGTAGGGCTCAAGCTACTCATTCGAATAGTCAGCCAGGTAGAACAGAGAGAGGTCATACTGAATGACTGGTGTAGCAGTATAATCATCAACTGCTACAAAGGCAAAGGAAATGCTCTAGAAAGAAGTAACTACAGAGGTATCAAACTGATGGACCAAGTTACAAAAGTAACAGAAAGAGTTTTAGCACAACTGATCAGGAAGAGAATTAGCTTAGATGAGAGCAGTTCGGATTTGTGCTAAGTCAGGGTACCACTGATGCCCTCTTCCAAGTGAGACAACTGCAAGAGAAGTTCTGTGGAAGAGGAAGACCAAGGAAGACATGGGAAGAAGTAGTGAAAGCTTATCTTGGGATACTGAATTTCACAAAGGAGATGACAAAAAAATGCGACCAGTGACGAGATGCTGTGTTCGAGAGAACTCGTCTAACCCATGCAATCATGGAAAAATGGATGTAAAAATGATGATGATGACGAATCTCATAATGTGAAACCAACCTGAGATTTGATTAAAGCTTCAATGCATGGTTGATAGTAACCAATTCGGAGGTCATATAGTTTAGGCATATCTTCCATCAAGATCGTGTGTAGCTCATAGAACTCTTCTTTGGCTGGTGTCAAGGATTTCTGGCTCTGATAGAATTCAATAGAGAAATGAAAATAATCATTCAAAAGATGCAACAAAGACAAGGTGTATCAAGATAACAAAAAGATATTGACATCTTTGATTAGAGTACAGGAGATATTTGTTAATGTCACTGATGAACACCAGATTAAGACATCACTCAAGCCTTCTAGGTGGTTTCTCAACCTGCTACAAATAGCAGCTAAATCTCCCTGATATCACACCCTATTAAAAAAGAAAAACATACTATACATGAAAATAAGACTGGATAGTCATTGCTGGAATGCCTTTTAACATATGCATGCTCTATCAAAGCCAGCAAGGGACTAAACAACAGCAACAACTCCAATGTAGATTTGAATACTTCTACCTCTCCTACATGAAGGCAGAAAATTGGCAAAGTGGCTAGTGTGTTGGATAGAATGCCTTGTGGTATTCGTTCTGGCTCACTGCACTGTCCTTTTTCTATGCTGGCAAGTGTTGGATGGGTGATTTCGGCCCGCAACAATTCTAATTGGAGTTACCACTCTCCTAGACGGGTTGGAGGACCACGCCTCACTTGTATGTTTCTCTGGGAGAAATCGGCTATGACAAATGCTATGTGCTAGTTGTGGAATTATCATAGAAGAATACAAAGGTGATTTTCCATTGTCTTCCTTCAGGTATTTTTTACAAGACACCATCTTGTCAGTTAGATACAGACAAGATCGCCACACCTGCCTGGGCACTCAGAATGTAAAGAACTGGAACAAATGCTGCAAAGCATTTTGTCCAACACTAACAATTCTGCCAATCCACTGCCTTGGACTGGTACTTTATTTTATCAACTCTGGAAGGATGAAAGGCAAAGTTGACATTGGTGGGATTTGAACTCAGAACATAAAGAACTGGAACAAATGCTGCACGACATTTTGTCTGATGCTGTAATGATTCTGTCACTTTGTCGAGCACAAAAAAAAACATATGATGATGATGATGGTTATGATAAAAACATTGCAAAGATAACAAGAGAATAATACCAGATTTAGCTTGACAATATTGTTTCCAGTACGGTCACGTTCTTGGTACTTTTTGAACTTGGCTTCACATTTTTTGTATTCCTGAAACAAACAAAATGGTTAATCAGTGACAATTATAGCTAATGAGGCTTTAGACACTAAGGCAACAAACAGAGTTCACAGATGGTAGAAATTATTTAATCCAGTGCCCCAGGATGACCACAGCTCTTTGGATAGACTCAGCAAAAGAGTAACTTATAAAATATGAAATGAAATAGTCATGTCATTAAGAAGTTTACTTTGCAACCACATGGTTCTGGGTTCAATCCAACTGTGTAGCATCTTAGGCAAGTGTCTTCTACTGTAGCTTCGGGTTGACCAATGACCTGTGAGTAGAATTAGGAGACACAAACTGTGTGGAAGCCCATCATGTGTGTGTGTGTGCGCATACCTGTAAAATGGTGTGTTAAGTTGCTTCCTCTATGACAAAAAGGCTAACTAAGCCATTCAATAAATAGAGATTGATAAAATAAGTACCAGACTGAAATAACCACTGGTGTAGATAAGATTGACTAAAACCCTTGAAGGTAGTGCCCCAGCATGGCTGCAGTTCAAGACTGAAATCAGTAAATGAATAATGAAAAATATTTCTCACAGCCTATATACTGTTAAATGGTGTGGAGAGACTCAACTTCTGGTGATTCTGACAATTTCTGGATCTTTTGAGAGGTAAGAATACACTGAAGGGGAGTCCAGTTATGTAATCCAAACCCAAGGGAGGTCTGAATCTAACAATCCAAGTTACTGAAACCCACATCAGTCATCCAATACCTAAAAAAGCCAACTACACCTTATATGGTTCTATTTACAGTTAGGTTGGTGAAGCTATTGATAAAAAAACAGAGTCTGAGTCAACTGGTGGTGGTCTGCATCAGAAGACATATACAGTGAAGTTTGTGAGTTTGAGTAAGTTCATATGGCATGGGGAGAAAAGGAATTTGATGCTTCAAGACAGTCTCGAAACATCAGATTCCTCTTCTGTCCATGGCATATGAATTTATCCAAATTCAAGAAGCTATTGATAGTTAAGTGTTTTGGCCAGTAAGACATTGCCATACTGGTGATGTGATATGAACTATTGACCTTTAAGCTGGTGGACAGACACCCTATCAACTCATCCAGCTGCGACTAATTCTAGAGGTAAGAAATCTTTGAGTTTATGTGTGATTGTACAGATGTTTTGCCAAAAAAAATAAAAAAAATAAAAAAAGGGTAATCAGTTATTTTATTATATATATTCTTCTCCAGATAGCTATACAGAATCAAGGAGGTTGGTATAAAATATAAGAAAATAGGTAAATAACAGTACAAACCTCCAAAGATTGTTCTCTCTTTTTCTTAGCAGCATGAAGACTGGGGAATATACTATTGAACCTGTAGTAACATAAAGCAGTAATATTAATGTTATTGAGACAACAATATTTTTTCTAAATTTTTCAATAAAATGAACTGATTCTAAAAATAAAAAATAAAAAAAAAAACTGACTTAACTCCTCAAATTTTATTCAAGTGAAATGAAAAAAAAAAAAAGATAGAAATTTAAAAAAAAACTGTTTATACAACCATTTTCCCCTACCAGATTTTTTTTCACCACTTGACCATTATATACAAGTGGAACTTGTATTTTGCTCAGCCAGGCAAGTGCAGCAAACTCAGAAGATGAACCTATGACTGCTTAATCCAGAATCTTAACCCTTAATACCACAAGACATTAAGCCTGGCTCTCTACTATTGCTGTCACTCCACCTTTAATAACAATAATGATTTCTAACATAGGTACAAGGCCAAACATTGGCAAAAGGAACAGTTGATTATTATATTACACCAGTATGTGACTGGTACTTAATTAATCTGTCCTTGAAGAAGGAAAGCAATGTCGACACCGGTGGGAATCAAATTCAGAATGTAAAACCAGAAGACATTAAATCTAATTCTACTAATTCTGCAACCTACCACCCTTAATAATTGTTTCTAACAGAGGCACAAAGCCAGAAATTTTGTGGGAGGGGAACAGTCGATTATATTGACTCCAGTACTTGACTGGTACTTTATCAACCCCAGAAGGATGAAAGGCAAAGTTGACCTCAGCAGGATTTGAACTCAGAACTTCTCTAGTGTTGGTGCCACGATAAACACACCCAGTACACTCTGTAAAGTGGTTGGTGATAGCAAGGGCATCCAGCTGTAGAAACCAAGCCGAACGAAATATACAGGTGAGGCGTGGACTCCCGACCGGTCTAGGAGAGTGGTGACTCCATTCACAATCAACGCGGCCCGAAATCACCTGTCCAACTCATGCCAGCATGGAAAACGGATGTAAAATGATGATGGTGTGGATGAATATAGAGCCAGAACAAATACCATAAGGCATTTTGTCCGATGCTCTACCAACTGCCTACCCATTCGCCCTTACCACTCTTAATAATAAAAGTTTATAGGCGGATGAAAATAGGAAAGCTACAACATTTATGCTTTTCCCAAGGAATAAATTGAAGTGGTTTCAAGTAAAAATTAGAATTGGATCATGGATTTTGTTCATCAATATGTTACTAACACCAAAGTGTCTGCAATGTATAATAATAATTTCTCACATAAGCAGGACACATCTGATGTAGTGAAGAAAAACATTTGAAGCTTTAATATCCATATCTATTCTCAAGGTATTATCAACTTAACAAGAGTAGGTATTGAAACAGGCCATAGATTTTGATCAGCTTATCACACTAAAGAGCCCTCACCACAATAATAATTGTTTCTAATATAGGCACACGGTCAGACATTTTGGAGGGAGGGGTAAGTCGATTATATCGACCCCAGTACTTGACTGGTAATTTGTTTATCAACCCCGGAAGGATGAACGGTAAAGTTGACATCCAGAACATAGAATTGGAAGAAATACCGCAAAGTATTTTGTCTGACGCTCTAACAATTCTGCCAATTCTCCACCACAATAATAATAATGCTTTTACTGATTCAGTTAATTATTTCTATTTATTCCTCTTCTCTTTGTTGATAGAAAGGATTTCTGAACAGGAATGAAGCAGTCAATTAAGTATTTTATCAATATGAGGGTTATGGAGTGATAGAATCGGTAGAGTACCAGACTAAATTAAATGCCTAGTAGTATTTAGTTACTTGAATTTATGTTCCAAGTTCAAATACTGCTGGAATCAACATGACTTTTCATCCTCCTGGGATCAATAAAATAGGTACTAGTCAAATAATGGGTTGATTAAATCAATATACTTACTACTTTAAAATATGTGGCCTTGTATCAATGTTAGAAATCAACAGAAACAAACATTAGCAAATGCCAAAATCTTCAGATTTACAATAATAAAAGAGAAAGAAAAAAAAATCAGATTCAGGATAAAGTATTTACTTTTTGATGGGTTCCACCAATGACTTTTGGATATTGGAATTCTATCAGGAAAGAAAAAAAAATAATTAGAAATGTTACAAAATAAAAGATTAATAAGTTGAAATGTTCAAGTCTATGTTCTTTAACTCTTAACATCCTGTATGACCTGGTTCCACACGACACCATATCATCAAATTGATATGGATTATTGAGCTATAT
>JAOPJM010001291.1:37069673-37086478 GCA_027124095.1 Muusoctopus leioderma
AATGCTATTTTGACTGGAATTAACAAAACACAATTGAGAAAGCTCCAAATCATTCAAAATATTTGTGTTCGCTTTGTGAAGGTGCATGGCATAGTGGTAGGCTATTGGGCTCACGATCGAAAGATCATGGGTTTGATTCCCGGTCCGGGACACACGTTGTGTCCTTGAGCAAGGCACTTTACTTCACGTTGCTCCAGTCCACTCAGCTGAAAATGAGTATCAGCAGTAGCTCGTGGTTAAACCTGCGACGGACTGGCGCCAAGGAAACTGGGATAAGCTCCGACCTAATGAGCCAATAGGCTCGAGAAAGACTTTAACTTAACACAGAGGGCTCTCACATATAATACAATAAACTTTGAAAAACATGGGGGTAACGGTACATTTGGGGTTGGACAAATGAAGTTATATAAAAACAGTGGGAGAGGCAGGGAAGTTATACAATGAATGGGATAAAAATGTTGATAAAGACACACAAAATATGAATTTATACAAAAGCACATAATAATTAAAACAACATATAATGATAAAAAAGACATAAAGGTATTTAGAGTTACCCATCCACACATGGGTGAGGACCCACTAGTTAGGTTGGGCTAGAGCACCTCGATACTCTGCTCACCCGACACTGTCGGTATTGAGCCCTGGTGTACATAAAGGTACTTGTCAGAATCGTTTGGGTTGAATGACGTAGGAAAATTCCAACGTGTTCGGGTTGACATTCTTTTATATATTCATAGCAAGCTGGTGAGCATTTTTCTAAAAAACTATCATCCGATGTTTTGAAAACATCTTCTCTAAGTCTGCTCCAAAGAATATCTCACTCTCAAAGCTCACATAGAGGCTCACATCGATTAATCAATCCTTCACATCTCTGTTGTTGAGTCTCACGACTGTGAAACCCAAGACGTTATCCTGAGGAGGAAGGTTCTCGTCTCTCTTTTTGGTTTCTTTCCCCTTTAATTTGTTTTTCTCCTTTGGGACCTTTCTCATTTTTTAATGCTTTCTTCGGTATGGAGTAGTGCTGCTGGGAGGGTGGTCTTCGTCATTGTTCTCTTGTGGGACCGGGTGAAGTGGGTTTTCCTTTTATTCTCGAAGCTGCAACTGGTGGTGCCACTCGTGGTACTACTGGAACAGCAATCTCCGAAACTTGGTCACTCTTTCTCCGTTTATTCAGCTTTTCGGGGCAGAAAACCCTCAAGTGGCTTTTGCTGCCACAAATATAACAACTGGGCTTTCCGCCCTGCACCGGCAGTCTTATTGCCTTTGACACCGCACCCAAAACGGAGCACAACTCCGGAACGATCTTGTGTTACTGAGGGGTCATAAGGACTTGTAAGTCCATACTGACCCCTCCCGATCACATGTCATTTCTCGCTTGTGCACCTATCACCCATCCATATTGTTTTACAAACGCGACAAGGAACCAGGGATCAATGCCACTTGCTATATCCCTGACTGCCACCCTTGTATTACGCTGCCCCGTGTCCTGGGGGACAAGCTTATGAGCGAGTGTTTCACGCACAATTTCTGCCTGTCTCTGAGCCTCGTTTTCAGTCTTGAAGTTCAGGCAGACGGTACCGTAGACTTTGCCCTTTTCTGTGTATGTGATGCCAGCTCAGACATCTGCTAGAGCTTCTCTAACTTGTTTTTTGACGATACAGAGAAAGCTCCCTCCCTTCGTGAGACAAAGGTAGATAAGTTTTCCCTTTGCCCACTTTTAAATGCAACCTTCAGGCAAGGAGATGCAGTTCTTTTGCACACAATGTTGTCACTGGTCCATTTCGGACTGTGCTTTGTCCATATTCAAATATTCAATATAGGGTGCAACCCAGGCAAAACTATCTCACTGTGTAGTTCTCGTTTGACGACGTTTGTGTCTGCATGTATGTGTCAATGTTATTGTTGTTGTTGTTATCGCCTAGTGTACCACTAAGACCTCTCAAATTGTTATTTGTTTCGGAAAACAGCAAGTTCATAGACCGGTTATGGTTGGCAGCGTGAGAAAAGTTAAACTGTTTTCTTTTTCGTTATTTACTTCGCTCGATAACAAATGTGTGTGCGTTTGTGCGTTGTTTTGGTTATTCTTGTTTATGTCGTTGAATACAAACAAATCAACACGGAATGGCACAATAACTACAAATGATACTTACCATCGCACACACATTTACTGTTTATACAATAAAGATGTGTACATATTTCCCTAACATGTTTGTGTACACTCCAAACATGCAACGGCACTCGCTGTGTGTTTTGTCTCGGAGAACAATTTCTCCCTGGAAACTGTATGTGTTAACAAATACGATAAGCTCCAAATGACGTCAGGTAGACTGCCAAAACACACAGCAAGTGCCGTTGCATGTTTGAAGTGTACACAAACATGTTAGACAAACATGTACACATCTTTATTTCTCCCTCCGCTGTCTCGTGTGCTTGTACTGTTTATACAATGTTCAAACAAAGCGAAACGAACTTTTAAATACAAACAAAACAAAACGAAACAGACAATATTTAAATAAAACTTACGGTATTTAAATCACTTATGCCCAGGAAAAAATCAGCCAGCAAAGAAAGAATGATGATTTTCGTACCGTGATCCTATTGCGATCACTATACTAAAAGAGCCTCGTAACACGTAATTTACAGTCAGTGTCCTCTCAAAAAAATTAATACTAAAACAGAAAGGACCGTTTCTTAATGAAAGCATCCAAAATATAAACAAAATTAGAAGAGAACTCTGGACCAATGAAAAGTATATTGAAGTGTTATATGGACACTATACAGCAACACTATATCCAAAACACACAAGTATTACAAACGATACATATGTGCTATGGAGGAAAAAAGAACAAAGAAGTAAGGTGAAACATTATCGCAAACACACTAGGTTTGTTGAACACCTAAGACCTCACAAAAGTGAGAAATCGAACCAAAGTGAACATATTACAGAACCGACCATGCAAAAAACACATAAGATAGTACAGCAAATAAAAAACACACAGACAAAAAAGAACAAACTCACCAAAAGATGATGAAGACCATAGAAGCCTCCATAGAAACACACAACCAAATACACAGCTACAACAAAAGTATACCCTCCACTACATACCTAATAACACACAGAATAAAAGCACGTATCACAACAGATCAACCAGGGTTAACATTGAGGAAGATTTAACTAAAAGAAAATAGAAGAGAACATCAGTAAATCAATGAACAAGGGTGAGCGTAAACACCAATCGCTTTGATCGACCCTAGTATTTGACTGGTACTATTCAACACCGCAAGAATGAAGGACAAATCCAACTGCGGCAACTTTTGAATGCAGAACGTAGAAGGACATAAGTAAATACTCTGAAGTATTTTGTCTGGCACTCTGCCTCCACCCAAATAGTATTGAGTTCTAACATTGGCACAAGGGTACAGATTTTTTTGGGGGGTGGTGACTGATCGCTTAATAGCCCTCCAGATCTCAACTGGTACTTATTTTATTGAGCATTGAATGATGAAAAGCAAAGCTGACCTCGGAGGGATTTGAACTCAGAAAGTAAAAGGTTGTCACTAAATACCGCTAGGTATTTCGTGCGCCGCTCTCCCGAATATATCACTCTCCCACTTTTTTTACAATAATAATGATTTCTAACTAAAGTACAAGTACAGAAATGTTGTAGGAAGGTAGAATCGATTAGATCGAACCCAGCACTTTTCTGGTACTTATTATCTCGACACCAAAACGATAAAAGGTAAAGACGACCTCAGCGAGGTTTGAACTAAGAATGTAACAAAATACTGCCAGACAATATGCCCAATACGCTATCGATCCTACCACTATGTTGAATAGTAGCAATTCATTCTTTTTAGCAATTTCTGTAAACATGGTAGGCGTCTGGCGATTGATATAACGATTTCAGTTTTGGAAATGTCAATGTAATATTATCGTAATAATTCCTATTAAATAAAGAAGCTGTCCTCCCGTTGTCATAATGATTATTTGAGAAAAATAATTTTGATTTCAGAGCATTTATGACAGGTGTCAGATCGGGAAGTGTTCCTATTAATACTATTCACCCTCAGCGATTTATTTTTTCTGTATTTTAATCTTGATGCAAACACGCGCCATATTTATGAGAAAAAATATTTTTTGAAAAATCTAAATATAATATTTTTACCGGATCCAATCTGTACTACATCTGATAATGTTATTTATCATTCTCGCATCGCATTTAACTCGCGCCGAGAAAGAATACATAACCTTATTAGAGAGATATTTGTAGGATTTGTTATCATTGTTATGAACCAAAAGGTCAAGTTGATTACTGTGAACATATTTTAAAAATAATGTTTTATCCTTGTTGATGACTGTCAATTAAGAGTCGAAAATGATTTCTTCTGTTAACTAGAAGCTATGTGTAAAATATTTTCACGGTGAGGAAAGGTGGAATTATGGCCCAAACTGTAACTAGCATTAACAGTTCTTGATACTGGAAAGACTACAGAGACCAAATGACAAGGTCGGTGCTAACTTATTTAATGTATTGAACTAAGAAATTTTAATTGATGAAAATTACACCTGTGGTGAAGAGAAAGAATCATTAGATTAATGAGAAATTATGGTCAAGAAAAGCAAGGGAGACAACTCCGAAATCTTATTTAATTAAAATAATTAATTCGAATGTGGGCAATGCATTGGATAATAAGTCGGATACTGGAAGTACGGTGACAACTCCGGACATATTCTTGATATAACTGGCTCTGGAGTGAGCCAAGAAGGGAGCCTGTCCGCGGTCCTGCTAGAAATAGCAACTAAATATCCCTCAACTCATACCCTACCGTCTTATAAACGGAAGGACACATGGGAAAATGTAATTATAGATAGACAAAAAAGACGGTATGATCACGGCGGAACGCCTTTGCTCATAGGTTTGCTCATTTAGGGTTCATCTGCAGCTAAACAAACAACAACAACAAACGAGAGGGCCATCTACGTGCTTACTCGACCTGCTAGAAATAGCAGCCAAATCTCTCACACTAATCACATCCTACCGTTTAAAAAAAGGAAGGATATACTAAAAAATGTAGTTCTAGATACATAAAAAGATGGCATGGTTACGACTGGAAAGCCTTTGACCCCAGGTTTGCTCAGTCGGGGCTATTCCTGGGCTAAACAATAACAACAACTAAATATGGATCTGGGCCCCACTGTATGGATCACACACTTTAACTTTAAACCTTTTATGTTATCTACGAGAGACTATTCCTAGAGATTCTAATATTTATAAATTATGTACAAGAAGAACATTTTTCTAGTCATACACTAAAAGACACTAAAATAATTTTGAAGGGAATAGGAATGCTGCTATGTTGTAGCGAAATTCACTCATTGAAATATATTTGATTATTTTCCAATATAGCTAACCAATTAATGACAATGGAATTTGAAGAGACCCAGCTTTAACAATATCTCGTCGTTGTCTGTGTTTGGAATATATTTTCCGTTAAAAATTGTACATTCCGACTGAGGGAACATGTATTGTTCTGACAACACCGAACTGAATGAGACCAAGCTAGGTTGAAATCTCGACTCCTTCGGTTGTCCAACTCATATGTTCTCTAAATTATTTTAGTGCAAGGCAGCGAATTGGCAGTGTTGTCAGAGCGTCGGATAGAATGCCTTGCAGTATTCGTTCCGGCTCACTGTGTTTTGAGTTCAAATCCCGCCGAGGTCAACTCTGCCTTTCATCCTTTCGGGGTAGATAATTAAAGAAACAGTCTATAGCGGTGGACTGGCGGAATTTGCTCTGGCTCTTTGCGTTCTGAGTTCGAATCCCGCCGTGGCCTACTTGGGTGGTAGACTTTATCCATCGCCCGTTTCAACACCACCATCTGGCCATTGGGTGCCTTTAGCGGAGACCACTCTGTTGCAAACATTGGGGCCCAAGTCTCTGGTCTGAGGATACTTTCCTTCCTCCCTCCCACCAATCTTATAGGCCCTGAAAAGGTGGGATGGGCACTGCTTTCCCTCGTGACTAATCGATAAAAAATATTCTTGTATAGAATTGATTAACTCATATGTTCTGTGGTGTGTTACATAAACTCTGTCTGATATTATTAGCATTACATCGATCTTCCTTCTAATCTTATAGTTGCAGTGTCGCGCTTGAGTTCTTAATAGATTTCAAGTTATTCTTGTTCTTTGATCCAAATTCAGTGTTCCAGATATATTGCAATTAATAGATATTAGATTTATTGAAACTCTGTACCTACATATACTTAAGTGAGTTTTTCTAGTCAATGAAGGAGTCACTCGTATCAATGTGTCTACAGGTTCGCACGACTTGCTAGAAAAGCAGCTAAATCTCCCTCATATCACACCCTACCGTTTTCTAAAAGAAAATGTAAGACCACATAGGATAATGTGGTCCAAGATAGACTGTATCTGAAGAAGCGACGGGAATGCTTTTGATCATAGATCTACTCAATCAGGGATGACATTGGTATAAAGGGTAACAACAACCTATTTACAGGATCGGCAGTACTGAAACAGTAATTATGTGTATATGACAAGAAAATGGAGCTAGACTGGTGAACGAACTTGAACCGTCGACACACTAAAGATTGATCGACACACTAAAGACGCAGCCAGCTGCAACTTTCTGTTTCTCTCTCCTACGGAGTCTGGTGAAATGCTCAAGCACTATAAGTCTGACTCTGGAAAACAAAATTAAATTTCGATCAATTATTGTTTATATTTTTGACCAAATTCCTATAATGTTATATTACATAAATTTTATATTCGAAAAAATTTAGTTTCTATCATCTAATTGATATTATAATTCCTAGTAATCTTCCAGCGGGGGAAAATGATCTGAAGATCATAGAATTCGGAATATAACAGAAACATGTAGGTTTTAATCTTTTGATCTCATCTCATCTGAATGCTTCTTTACAATACGTTTTCCGAAATTGAAAAATGTTTAGCCTAACAGATAAGTCTTAATCTGTTTGCAGGGGCTTATACAGCCCGTATTTAGGTGTAGCTTTAAGTGAAGATATATGCATTACTCCAGGATCGGATGCGAGTCTATAGTAAGCAACGTTCACAGAATATGTGATACCTATTTTCCACATCGAAGCAAACTTATCAATTAAGTGCTATTCCAATATATAAAGCATTTGAATAAAAATAAAAATCTCCATCTTAAGACATCAGCATTATTAACGGATGATTCTCTAGCCGGCAGTGTTGAGTTCAAACACTTCCATGAGTATAACTTGGAAAGAGAGGGACTCCATGAAGCTAACTTGCCATAGAATCACTACAGGAAGATGAAGTATGTGAGTGATTCACCTATGACCTAATGGCAACTACAGTTTCAAACCAGACTGAGAAGTTTGAAATCGTAGCTGCTGCTTAACTAGGCGTTGAATTCATGAGTTCGCGTCTTAGAGAAATAAATGATAACGTACATTTCCTCCTTAACTACTGGTTTTGTATTGTTCTTATTAAAATACCCGAGATTAAAGTAAAGAGAAAATTTGCAACAGCTTGGATGGCTAAACGTTAGGCCTATGTAATTATTTCCAAGATCTATTAATGGCTATCATGACGTGAAATTGCTTAAAAAATAGGAGTCGGCTAGTAAAAATCCAGAATCTGAGGAATCCGTTATGGGCCTGCATCGGTAACTAGAAAGTAATAAAAGTAAACGTAAAGTCAATGTATTTGCCGCGAGGAAAAGGTAAAAAAATATCCACGTTTCGGGCATAGGTCCTTTGTCAAGGGTAGGTAAGTGAACATTTTGTCTTATTCATCCTGAGCTTTACTCTTACGATTCTTGCTACGAATAAAATTAAGTTTGGATGCGTTTTCACAGGCGACAAAGAAGGGAAGACAAGTAGAGAGTGTTAATGTTTATACCTTTCACAAAAAGAAAACTTCCACCAAAGATCAAAACACCGTCGCACTCTCGGCTCGCCAAGCGTTTACTCCTTGTTCTAACAGTGTTCGCTATATCCTTTATAAATATTGATTTCTTACATCGGTATAATACCAGCAATTTGTTAGGGATGTCTACAGTCGAGTGAATTGACCAAAGTCCACGTCTGGTGTTTAGTTTATCCACTCTGGATGGATGAAATGCAAAGTCGACTCTACCAGATTCGAACTCATATCGTTCCTTTAGGATCGTAACTATAAACCACAAAGCAATTAGTCTATCATTGTACCGTTTCTGCCACTATATCGTTCTCCACCTCTGTTACTCAGGTAGTGATGCACTAACTTACATCATGTCCCACATTCGCCTTTTCACTACTTTCACGTTTATAAATCTCTCCCCACTTGATTTATGATACTTCTCATAAACGTCACACTGATACAATTTACAAGTGTTTATTTAAGGATACACTCTCTATAGGTCCAAGCAGCAGAATCGTCGAAGCATCTCATATCGAAAAAATCGTTCTCAGTAACCAACGATCTGTTACACAATAAATGTAATCTGCGCTCCTTTACCTGCAGTTCGCTTTCATTTATCAACAATCGATATCCAACTCCCTAAGCAAAGATTATAGGGTTCCATCGTCATATCTCCTAAATCTTTCCCTCTACTTAACATTTATTAGAATCAACCATTCAGTAGCTGTATAGTAAAGTGAATAATTTACTATTTCTATCACCAAACCGTTCTCGACAGCTTTCTACCGCGAATCGGAATGTTATATTGCAGTGAAATTCACCCATGCAAATGTATTTGATTATTTTCCAAAATAGTTAACCAAGTGCTGACAATAGAATTTGAAGAACCGCCCTTGACAATTTCTCGTCGTTGTATGTGCCTGGAATATATTTGCCTTTCGAATGTATACATGAAAATTTTCAACGGAAGAATTCACTGGAAAAAAAAAAGAAAAAAAAAAAAAAGAAAAAAGAAAAGATTTTCCAGCAAGCCGATTGTGCTTTTTCAGAAAACATTAATCTTAACCAGCACCACAATCTCCACCACCACCACCATCATCTTCACCATCATCATCGTACATATTCAGTTTTTATTTGCATGCTGATACAGCCCTTTTATGAAGAATTTTCAACCCTTCGCTTTTATGATCTTTTGTAAATATGATGTTACAGAAGAGTGACAAAGAATAAAGGGAAGCTCCAGTTGAGCTAAACTGGCAATTCGGTTTCGGTTTCTGGTTGCAACTACTTCATTTGTGGTACTAAATCTTTGGGGAAGGCATGAAAGATCGATCCTGTTAATGTTTAGTTTGAACTTCCGTAGGTTTATTTGTGGGGGAAACGTAGAGCAGAGAAAAAAATTGCATCAGGATGGGAAAACAGGATTGAGAAAAATGTTTAGTGCAGGATTTGGTGGTGATGAGACAAAGTAGGGATGTCGGAAGAAGCAAAGGTAAGTGCATTGGGTCAGTCTAGGCGGAGGTAGTATACAGCTTAATAGTTCATAGGAGGAGAAACCTTTGTAGTAGGCATAGGAGAGACAGACAGATGAAACATTGCCTTTGTTTGATAGTGTTTGTAGCGTGCTGGCGAGTGAGGAGTATTTGTCAATGAGCTGAATGGCGTTTTGGATGATGTCTAGGATGCGCTCTCCAGTACTGTACAATGTCATAACCAAAGGTAATTCTGTACCCACATAATTCTATCACACTCATTCTCTCTCTCTGCGCTTTTCGTATTTAATCCTCATAGTTTTGGTACTGTGTCATGACAGTTGGAACCACAGTAAACTAGTAAACATGGTTTAATGAAACAAATATGTTAAGGTACATAAATGTTAGATTACAATGTAGCGTATCATTTACCAGGTTAAATTAGTCAACTTTTCTAAGAATATCTCAATAAACAATATTCGCAACATAAGCCTTATCTGTCACATGAATGTTATATTAAGCATGTTGTATGTAACATCAACATTGTTAACTGCAACGTAAATACTATTAACTGCAACGTAAATACTATTATCTATAATATAAACTCTTATCTGTTATCCAAGTAATGTTATCTGTATGAAAGCGAGGATTATCGAGTCGAAACGATTCTAGACAGCCAGCATATATATCAGTAGTTCTTGTCTGGTCACACGTACTACAGTGGGTCTGTGACCAAGATACTTAAATCTCAAACGGCCAAGTTCATTTAGTTGTAAATAGGTATCATAGGGTTGGAATATCTCACTGCTGTAGACAGCAAAAGTGTGTAAAATTGACAAGTAGTGTGTTAGCCTGTAGAACTCAGTTCAATTTCTCTCGTGGGTCTGGAGAAGCAATTCCCATACTCAACTTTAGACCAGAGTCTCCCAACTATCTCGACTCATCCTACAATTAAATACGAGCTGTGTGTTAGGTTTTGTGTAGGTGCGCAACATTCCATTCCATGTGAAAACTTTTCACACACTGCATGGCCTTGGCAGTGTTGGCTAAAACAAACAAAAAACTAAAAAGAATTAACGAACGCAGGTAGCCACCACCAGGTGTACATCTTACTAGGCTGCAACAGATTCTTACAACTTTTGACTAACACAAACGATACATCTGTAAACACAACTCTCGGTTTAACGAGGGAACCTTTACGTGGTCGCTGGACCTGCTGACCTGGGACTAAATAACAACATATAACACCATATATAACAAAACAGCAATTGGTTCTTGGCGGCCTTTAGCGGAGTCCACTCTGCTGCAAGTATTCGAATCGAACTTCCGATTCCCTCCTCGACCATGTTTTTCTTGCAGACATTGGCCTACAGATGTTCAGGCTGGGTAATGGCCGCATCAATATGACCAGTCTCGGAGAGCCTGTCAGGGTCATGGGTACTGTCTCCTTTCCTTCACTAACTTATTAAAGAAAAACTAAATGCTACTATGTATTACGCAAATCCAGTTATATGCGAGCATATGGCTTGCTGTCTGTAACATGAGCTCTATTTTAAGAATCAATTATTTTAGAAAATCCAAGATAGTTAAACCTACAGTTTAAGACCTCGCTGTGAAGCGGAAACATGAAAATACATCTTGTTATTTATGTTTCATAGCTAGTTGGCTATCAATCAGAAGATAAGTACCCTTCAGCCTCATTAAGTAGTAATTCGATTTCTGAATGATAAATTTAATGTAATCAAACTTACAGTTTAAGGCCTCGCTGTTGAACGTAAACAGATATAAATACATCTTGTTATTCTCTTCGCACTCAGAAAAATATAGGAGATTGCCTTGATATGTTTCATAGCTAGCTGGTTATCCACCGGAAAACAAGTACCCCTCATCTTTCTACTCGTTAAGGGAACTTATCGCAATCACTATTTATATCAAACATAAACTGGAACGTAACTGAAATAGCCAGTCTAATTTGCATAACGTGTATTTGTTGGTGGTGTGGTTAGTTTCAGCTAAATTCTGGTTTGTGTTTGATTAAGTTCTCTTCGTGGATAGAAGAATGAGGGGTACTTGTCTTCTGATGAATAGCCTTGTCTTCTGATGAATAGTCAACTAGCTATGAAACATAACGTAATCTCCTATATTTTTCTGTATGCAAAGAAAATAACAAGATATATTTACATCTGTTTACGTTTCACAGCGAGGCTTTAAACTGTAAGTTTAACTACATTAAATTTATCTTAAATTTTCTAATATACGCTGTGTTGCGCATAAAATATTAAGAGAATTTAAAATGCAATCAAATGGATTCCAATAACTCTAAGCTTTTTAAATTGAGCCCAATGATTCCTTACAAAGTTTATATTACAATTCTAACATTTTTATACATTTATTTTATTACACAATATTCACAGCATCATACAATATTCATTTATTATATAATTTCCCTAATATCATTCAATACCCATATTCTTGACATTGTAGAATTTTAATTGAAGCCTATTTCCATTAAGAAATATATATTAAACCCCATTAAGTAGTAATTCGATTTCTGAATGAAAGTCTTTATTCAAAGAATGTAATTTTTATTAAAATTACGCCTCTCGAGAAATAAATAATTTTATTATTTACAATAATTCTATTATTTACAGTCTTCCGTTCCAATGTTCTACACATCTGTTTGAAAAATTATTGTAGTTGTTGTTGCTTACTTAGGTACATGAAAACATATTTTTAGGGGAGTGGAATACAACTGAATAACGTTGATGCCTTTCTTAAGGGAAGTGAATTGGCTTTATCCAGGAAAAGAGACCAGTTTGAAGACTTGGCTGACTGAGATCTCATTTATTTCAAATTGACTCCAGTGATTCATTACACCGAACATATTGTAATTCTAACCCGTTTTTATATATTTATATTATTATATAATTTTCTTTTTATAAATTAATCAGTGAAGGGGTAATGCTCATGACCTTTGCAAACCCTTCCAGACTGATATGATAGATGCAGTTGATATTCAGTGCGTCGATGTCTACATACAACTCTACGGTAAGAAGGAAATTCCATATGGATACTGTTCGGGAGAGGAAGGATTAGTTTAGTTATGTAAGGAATTAAGGGAGATGCCGAGAGGATGAATTCGAAGAACCACTAAGCTATCTTGGATGGGTCAGGAGTGAAGTAAACTTGTTGCTAGGAGCAGTCGGCATAAAACTAACAGAGCTCCGACCAATTAGCTGACCGAAGGTTCGAGGTAGGGAATGTCGTTGGATGTATTGTACGGTAGGAAGATGTGAAATGTCTTGTCTTGATAGGGGCAGTGATCAGACGATCCGCTGAGTACAAAGACGATGTTGGCTGAGTTTGGAGGTGAGAAAAGATCAAAGATCAAGTGTGTTTGGAGTGTCAGTATGTCGGTCAAGGATGCGCTTAGGTGAGTATACTAACTGTTGCAGACAGTTCAAAATGGCAAAGAATTCTGCCTCTGTGCCAACAGCATCGCTATGGGGAGGGGTAATATAAAAACCAAGAAAAGTTGTGTGCGTTGAATTTACTGAGGATGATGTCATCAGAGAGAGAAGAGGTAACATAGAGAGGAGTGGATTCTATATAGGCATAGATACATCTTTTCAGGGTGAAGTTAGAATATAGAGCATATCTTAGAGAGTAGAGAGGATGGGTAAGAAGTATATGATGAGAGATGTGTGTTTCTTAGCAAGAAACAAGATGTGTGGTTTGCTTAGAACGTGGTAGGTGGTATGGGGTGTCAAGGAGAAACAATACCTTTGGTAGGGATCTTATCAATTTCTTTTCAAGGTAGCTCGTCTGGCACTGGCCTGACATCCAGGTCACATGTAGATCCACGAACTGTGTGCATGCCGCAGTGCAGCACCCCATGAGCATTGGCTGGCTGGCTAAACCAGGTTGAGGATAGCCGAATAGTCTTAAACTCTCGGTGAAATTCTTTCAGGGCTTGTCACTCTATGCATGTGAAGACTGGATTTCGGGTGGACTGCGTGGAGGAAACCCAACTATGAGTGGTCAAGTTTCAACGGGCAGAAAGGTGATATCCAGTAATGTCGGTGTGGAACGTGTACCTCAGTGCACAGTGGAACATATAGATCACCCTGGTCATCCCACTGAATCCTGGTATACATCTCTTGCCATATCGGTCCGCTTTGCTACTGGTCCAGGAAGTCAGGGACAAGATAGTGAGGTTAGTCGTCAAATGCAGTCTTCTCTCACTATAACCCAAGTCCAGTGCAAGTCAGGACTCCAACTTCTTGGAACCACAAACAGATGGCGTTGTGACAGTTGGAGTATCACGCGTGTCTGCGACAATGAAATACCGCCACCTCTGTAGTTTTCTCGCTCATGAAGGCACACGGAAGGTGTAGTATAGGTGGGAGCCGTTGCGATTCTCCAGTCACCCACACAGCACTTTAACAAGTGCTGCCGTCGGTGTCTTGGTCATCTTCGAAAATGGAGGACGAACAAAGGTGGGTGGGTGGGGTCTCAGTTTCACTGAAGTTCATGGATATTAGTGTAGAGGAGTGGGAGAATTATTTGTGTTTCCTATTTTACTTCATAGTAAAATTTGCCGTAGACTTAATTGGGGAGAGGAAGAGGAAGTCATGACTCATGAGTTGCAGATTACTAGTACCGAAATAGTTGCATTACTTCGTTTCCTGCAACCTTTTGAAAAGGGGCTTTAGAGTTTTATTGTAGAACCAGTGGTTGTCGTTCAAGACTCAGAGCATCTTCTGTCCTGGGCATTTGCATACTAGATGATATGGCTGTAGAAGCCATATCTCACCTAAAATGTTTCACTGATAGTTGATTGCAAAGCTACCAGCAAAGTAGGCAGAACGAGAGAGACAGTTGAGGAGCGAGAGGTGAAAGAGAAGGGTTTGACGGAGAATTGGCTATAACTTCTAGCAAGTCGGAAGATCAAATAGATACATCCTTGCAGCATATTGTTATTATTGTTCAGCCCAAAGTCAGCCCTGATCTAGCAGCTCTAAGGTTAAAAGCACTCCAGCCTTGGCCATCCCGTCTTTTATTCAGACATAGTATATCTAGAACTACATTATTCAATGTCACATTTTTAGAAAAGACTGTAGGATGTGGGCTAAGGAAGATTTGGCTGCTATTTCTAGCAAATCGAGCGATAGCGTAGAGGCTTCCAAGTGGTGTTAAAAGTTAATTATTTAATAACATAAATTGTCTAGCCAGAAATCTTCACCCGAGAAGGAAAGAATGAACCGAAATGACGCCATGACAGAACTGTCTGGGGCGGAAGTGGGGTGGAGAAAGGAGTGAGAACGGAAATATTTTAGCGTGGGGAATAATAAACATTATAATGAATGTTTGTAATGTTCGAAGTAAAAGTGAGAAAAATGCATTATGAAAGTAAATTAGAAATAAACAACATTGTTAAATGAATCTTCAGTTAAATTCAACACATGTTTTTAGTTGCAGTTAAGAATTACATAAAGTTACTGACCAGCAATCCTCGCTCGACAAAGAAAGAATAGCCTTTTAGTAAATAAATAACTGATGTGATCTAACAAATAAACTTGTTTACCTGATCCTAACTCGTTCGAAATTGTATACGTAGTAGACAAAGGAAACAAAAGGTTTTGGTGACAAAGTAAATAAATAAAAGGGTGAAATTAAAACATTGAAACAGTAAAAGATTAAATTAAATTTTCGTTATTAATTGTCGTGTCTTGTTTACTCGATGGAGAGTTTATGAGTTCGTTTTCACGTAGTTTTGCTTTTATTTTATCCACATTCTTTCTTATTTCACATACTCATAAAGTGGTTACACTATCATATTCATGTAAGCAATCCAATACTGAAGTTCATTCATAAGGTTTATGGTTTATAGTAAACTCAGTGCATATTAAGTTTTAAATATTAAATTTCCTTTTTTAAGTTTCAAATTTCATCGTATGATTTTTAATAATGTGGATATGTACATATGAAGGATTTTTTCGGATGCATTATAATGATAAGCTTCGCATATGGGTATGATTGACAGTACTTGGCCAATGCTTGAAAATCTCCCACAACGGTGGCGAGTGAAACGCGTGTATATGTGTAGCAATCAGCCTTTAACTAGTTATACATCCACTCTGTTTAACAGCGTTGAGTCCTCTCCATAGTTTGTGAACTGCTTTATTATTTGAAGAAACAAATAAAACTATATTATGCTTCTTCTATTGAGTATTATAAACCATAGCTACTAAACATTTTGAAGTAACCCATTGAATTATCGATTAAAAATATACCGATACTCGCAAACTTACTTCAAACTTATATAACAAAAAAATGGTAATTTTATCAGATTAAGCACATTATTTTGACAAACATGACAAAAAAAGTAATAACGACAATTTCAAATACGGATTTAAATTTTACAAATGCCTGCCCACATACATGTTACAGCCATTCGACGACAAATTATTTCTGATAATCAAAAATATCAAATTTCGAAAAATTTGCTACGACTTCCAGAAGAAAAAAAAACAAAACAAGTCGGATGAGGAAAAGAAAATCTGACACTATATTCATCCAATCTGATAAAGTAAGAAATTTATACCATATCGACATCAATAGATATAAGCACCGCGTTTCATTATAAATTAATACATGAAGATAGAAAATAAAACTATATTAACAAAATTAACAAACAAGGAAAGAAAAGAAGAATTGTAACGACGATAAAACCGAACCCCTCCAACCATTAACACCGTATTTCACGTTTAAAGATCATAAAGACATCTTCTAGTAGAAACCAACTATAACTGTGATCAATCATACAAAGACTGATGTAGGTACAATTAGCAAAAACATACTTGGTCGAATTATCCGAAACGTGAAATCGATATCTTCTCTTCCATTCTAGAACAATACACTTATGGACGTGAAATAGTTTAAAACAATACCAAACAAAAAAAACCAATGCAGAGCTTTACAGTTTGACATCCAAGAGTACTACCCATCGATCACTCAAGACCTACCCATCGATCACTCAAGATCTACTCAGCAGAGCTTTCAATTATGTTAGATCTGTTATAAACATTAGTGAAAGAAAAATAGAAATAATAATGATTACTAGAAAAACTATATTAGAATATATGACAACGCATACAGAATAAAGAAATCTTCCCACACTTCATTTAATGTCAGTATGGATACCCAAGATTTTGCCAAAATAAGCAATATCGTAGGGTTTATATTTATTGTCTAATTTAAAGAAAGAAATAACACACATTTACCAAGACGATGGATTATTAGACATACAAATATATATACATACATACACACACACACATACACGCACACACACATGTATATATATGTGTGTGTATATATTTGTATATGTATATCGTACGCCGATATACATACAT
>JAOPJM010001291.1:37372990-37389062 GCA_027124095.1 Muusoctopus leioderma
CGGGTGATTTCGGCCCGCATCAATTTCTCATTGGAGTCACCACTCTCCCAGACGGGTCGGCGGCCCACGTCTTGCTCATGTGCGTGTGTGTGCATGGCTTGACACCATTTATTGCTGAAATCGACTGGTGACGTTTTTTTACATCTCCATAAAACAAAATGCTCAGCCGTTTGGTGGTATGATTTCCATACTTAAAATCAGTATGGTTGGTGACATGAAGGGCATCCAACTAGAAAATGCTGCCTCAAAAAAAACTCCATCCAAGCCAATGATGATGATGATAATTGAGTCTATTACAAAACATTTCCTCTCTCTTCAATGGAAGACATGATTATTTAGCAACTAGTCATTGTATCATTGATAACCATCTCTTTTCATCACTGAATATCAGCCAAAGTTATATTTGTATTTTTCCTTAAGTACATGCTTTTATATTATTAAGTTCTTTGGTATCCCATCAACACATTTCAGAGCCTGATAGAATTAACTTCTAGCTTTCTATCTAACTTGTAAGAGGCAACTTAGTAGGCCAAGCCATTCCAGTACAACTATGGCGAAATAGATATTAAGTGAAATAATGAAGTCTATTTTGCTTTTAGCTAAATGCATTTCAATTACTTGTGTGTGTGTTTACCTATCATTCTCACCTCTAAGTCCTTAGCTAAGAACAAAAATGTAAATTGCTGTTCGCCTTTTGAAATATTCAGACTGAGTGTTCTGCTAGTTTTCTAACATTGACAACAAGTAAATGCCAGTAAATTATGTCTTGTATTTACCATAGTTGTACTGTCATTGTTTGTCTGTAAATAGCCCAGGTTGAAATGGTGCAATTTCTAACTGCATACCTTAGATAAATAGTTTTGTCTTGTATACTATTTTCCTATCTACCTTTTCTACCACACTGAATACCGATAATGTGATATCCACAAGAAGGAATATATAACTATAACTGTTAGCTAGTTTCTTTTCTCCTCTCTTTTATTTCCTTATCTTTAGCTATTCTTATTTTACTGGTTTCAGTCATCAGGCTATGGCCATGCTGGGTTTTAGTTGATCATATCCACTCCAGTACTTATTTCCGTCTAGTACTTATTTTATTGATTTCTATCTGTTGAACCACTAAATTACAGGGCATAAAAGAACACAACAAGACCGGCTTTTAAGCCGATGTAAATGTAAACATAAGATGCAAACACACACATATATACAGGTTCCTGCGGTTTCCATCTATCAAATTCCACTCACAAGGTATTGGTTAACCTGAGGCTATAGTAGAAGATACTTACCCAAGGTGCCACACAGTGGGATTAAACCTGGAACCATGTGGTTACAAAGCCATGCCTGTACCTATATGAGATTTATTTTTAAATTTATATTTTTAATAAGGAATTAAAAATAGGCATAAAATAATTTTTTTTGAAAACTATTTAAAATTACAAATAAACTCTCCAAATGATTTTATAGTGTTTCATTTTATGAAAACCTGCTTTGACATGGAAATACATGGGTGACCTGTGGTGGGAATAAGACTGGTGGACTATTGTAGGAATGTATAGTTAATGTAGTGGGCCAAAAAAAAATATGTTTAAGTAATTAAAATTACAGCCATAGTGAAGAGAAAAATCATTAGCTGTCATGAAAGGCAAGAGAGACGTCGTTTCATCATTTTTATGTCCATGTTTCTATGCTGGCATAGAGATCTTTTGAGGCAGTATTTTATGGTCAGATGCCCTTGCTGACACTAACCATACTTATTTTTAAGCATGGTAATTATACCACCGATCCTCATCTGCTGAACTGCCAATCAGCCGGATTTTTGTTTATGTAGGCAGTAAACAAGTGTCACTGGCTGCCTGATACAACATGAAGACAAGAACTGACAAGCGCGCACACACACACACACACACACACACACACACACCCACACATCGTTCTATGTCCGCTTTCCATGCTGACATGGGTTGGATGGATGATTTCAGCCTGCATCGATTCCAGTTGAGTCACCACTCTCTTAGACGAGTTGGGGACCATGCCTCACTAGTATGTTTCATTTGGCTTGGTTTCTACAGCTGGATGCCCTTCCTATCACCAACCACTTTACAGTGTACTGGGTGCGTTTATCATACATATACGACAGGCTTCTGCTCAGTTTCTGTCTACTAATTTCACTCACAAGGCATTGGTCAGTGCAAGGCTATAGTAGAAGACACTTGCCCAAGGAGCCACGCAGTAGGATAGACCCCCCCAAACAATGTGGTTATGAAGCAAACTTCTTAACTACACAGCTATGTCTGCACTAATCGATTAAAAATTGAATTGGGCCTTGCAGTGGAAAGTGAATCTGATCTTTGACAAGTACAATTTACAACTCTGGGCATGTTTCAGTCTTATTAGTTCTCTTCGGTGAAGCATAGTCCAACTTGTACTTATCAGATCCTAGATGACTGAGAAATTATAAGTGTATTCTGCATGAAGAACATATAGTTAAGTGGCTGCTAACATACTTAATGTGTTGAGCAAAAAAAAAAAAGAAGTAATTAAGATTACACTCATTGTGAAGAAAAAAATTCTTAGTTTTACATAATAAATCTTACCAAAGGCATCACTACAGGTGTAATTTTAATTTGTTTTTTTTTGCTCACTACATTATATTAGCCCACCCTTAACTACATGTTCTTCATGCAGAAGGCCCCCCTGGGAAATTTCCCCAGTCATTATTGTTGGAATGGGCTGGTGGCCCATGGTGGGGATGGATTAGTTGACTGTCATAATAATGGGTCTGTGGTAATGAGCAAGTAGACTGGTGGGAGTGGGGCCCATGGACTGTTGTAGGAAGCTGGTATAGATTCTTATTTAAAAGAATCTTATTTATTCAAGCAAGTTGTTACTTAAAAGAAAGTCATATTAAATCTAATTTAACCAATAAATTCTGTCAGAACCACCTATTAATTCCTTTAATAAACAAATTTTGAATCCATATTATATTTTTAAAATATCCCAATTCAGTCTTAACCAATATAATGGAAATGCTATTTTAGAATTCCATTAACTAAATCATTCAGATCTAGCTACAGAATCCAGATTAGGGCTAAAAATTGATTTCTACTTTATTTGATTTTATTCTGTTGCATATATATATATATATATATATATATGCAACATAAATTCAGGTTCTTTGAAGAAAAACTGACAAAGAAAATGAATTTCTGATGATTTCCAAATGAATTCCTTGAAAAGGAGAATCTTGGATATGCTTTCAAGTGTTGAACATGTAAAAGATAAATCTAGTTTTTTTTTGTTTTAAATCTTTAAGCTCTTTGGCTTATTTTCCATTCCAACTCCAAAACCTGAATAACAAAATAAGCTCTCCCTCCTTGTATCTGAAGCAGATTTTAAAGACATTCACAAATACCTTTTATGGATAAACACTTCCCCAATACTTCAATTTCTATAAAAGTTTCAGCTATGGATTCAGAATAAATGCTGTTAGAATAATTTTGTTTGTTTGAAATATAATATATATATATTTTATTATACAATATGACCTTTATTGAAAAGTGTAATGAAAATTACAAATGAAATAAAGTAAAAAATAATAAAAGCAGTATAAAATAGGAATGCATACAACACACAAAGATTCAAAATCTTAATGACAAAAAAACCAAAAACTTCCCATAAATACCTGGTAAATTAGCCATGTGATATGATTGAAAATGACTGATACACAAATTTACTTGGCAAATGCTTCCTGAGAAGCTGATGAACCAGCTTCATCCAGAACTCTAGTTGACTTCATTTTTTGCTACTGTTTGTCCGTCTCATACATCAGTATATGTGCATTAATAATACATACCTTGAATTTAAAAAAAAACCAGAGTACATACCTCCACCATTTCATGCATTTTCTACTTAAATGATAACTTGACCATAACTGATTAGCAAAGTCTACCCCGTTCACATTGTTGTTGTAAAGTTTGATGGCATTTGAGCAATTGACTGTTTTCAAGTAAGTCTGTCAACTGATAACATGCCGCTCCTCCTAATTTGTATTTGTAGATAAGATCATTAACCCTTTTGATACCAAACCGCCTGAAACCGCCCTTGGTTCTTTGATAAAAAAAAACATTTCTTTTAAAGTGTTAATATTTAAATTTAAACATCGTTATAATTTTATGTAAGAACTTTTTGTTAATTTATGTTCCAAACACCAACTTAATAATGAGAAAGTCAGTTATTTTACTAAATCCTTCCAAAGGCAGTGTATTTCATTAGAAATACGGTAACAAAAGGGTTACATCTTTGAGTATATTTTAAGTGTTAAAACGTTTCTAATTATAGGTTTAAATCTAATAAGAAGAGTTTATATAACTCAGTTGAGTTTAAGTCACCCTCACTATGATATTAAAACATGGAAACAACAACAATGTTAAAAATAAAAGTTAATAGTCTTCTTATCTTTTATAAAAATTATTGATATTTTTTGACAAGGTACAAGGTTAGTTTTGGTAAGAAAAGAGTATAGTTGATTGAATTGACTCAAGTATATTATTGATACTTATGTGTATTTATCCCACCAAGGTGAAAGGCAAAGTTGACCTAACATGATTTGAACCCTAAACTGAGAGGGATAAACTTACACGCTGTGATGCATTTAGTTTGTCATGTTAACATTCCTTTGTTTTCTCAAAGTGATTACTATAAATTAATATACGCACACATTTTAATCTTTACTTATATAAAAAATATGTATCAGCTTTTCCATCTGGTTCAGGCCAAAGACAGAGAAGAAGAATGTTTTGAAATTTCAAAAATATCTCATATAGAAGTAAACATTACTTCTACATCCCCTGTCAATTATTGACCTGTCAGTCTCACTAGCTGTATCGCCAAATTGATGGAGTCCTGTTTCAGAGAAATGCTCTGGGACTTCTGGAACTCCCGTAACCTTATTCGACCTTCACAATGACATTCGGAGTCCCACAGGGATCTGTTCTCGGTCCCCTGTTGTTCGTAGCATATATTAAAATAGATGCCAACTTGAAGCACGTTACTGTAATAAAATACACGGACGACATTAAGCTGTACCTTGAGATAAAAAGAACGGATCCTCTATGCTATAGCTCTTTCCTGTGGGCTGACCTGGACACAATGCAGCAATGGATTACTGACTGGCAACTCAAGCTGGCTGTAGACAAATGCACCACTATACACTTCGAGAGGAAAAACCTGGAATTTACCTACTCCCTCTACAACACCAACCTTAAGAAGACTGTTGGTGAACGCGACCTGGGCATTATTGTCAACAATGATCTGCGCTGGACAAACCACATTTCTAAAATCATCAAAAAGGCCGAAGGAGTCTTAGCATCACTCAGTAAGACCTTTGTCAGCCGTTCACCGGCTATCTACTTAAAACTATATATGACTATGGTATGTCCACATTTAGAGTTTGCATCTCCAGTCTGGAACCCCCATCTTGTCCAGAATATTGATCTACTGGAAGCTGTCCAGAGACATGCAACCAGGTGAACAGCCCCTGTCAGCCATATCTTGAACGGCTTGCCTTTCTGGGCATTGACACGCTAAAGCTTCGGCGTCTAGCAGCTGACTTGGTTGAGGCCCACAAGATTACCCACCATCTCTCCACCAACAACTTTGGCCATCTTTTCGAATTCAACATCTCTACCACCCACGGTCACGCTTATAAAATCAAAAAAACAGCACAGTGCCCATGACTTTCAGAAACGTTTTTTACACTCAGAATTGTTGAAGCATGGAATAAACTACCTGCGTCAGTCGTTAACTGTCAGAACACTGTATCCTTCAAGAATTCCATGCTGCCCGTAATCTGCGAACACTACTCCTGACCTGCCGACACACTCTTCTCCTCTTCATGGCTCTTTTACTGTTCACTTTTCTGTCTTGCTGTGTTTTATTCTGTGTACTCTGCCATGTGCCTTTAGCTATCGCTACTATTTTTCTTTACTTGTCTTACCACTGCTTTCTGTCTCTTCTTTTACCCCTTTTCTGAGGAGTTGTGGTGCACATGAACACTGTATATAATAAACTCATTATTATTATTATTCCACTTATGTTTGATAGTATATTTGGTAAAATTTAATTATGGGTAATGTTTTCTCATTCTTATATGTAAACAAATTTCCAAAAACTTATCTCTACCTCAAACCTTTCTCTGTCTATGACATCACTAGTAGAGGATTTTAAGGTTATTAAAGTTGGGCTATATTTGATGATGCAGGATATGGCTCATCAGGCTTTTCTACTTAATAAAAGTAGAAAAAGCATACTTAAGATTGTGGAGGCTAGTTTAACTCTTAACATCCTGTAGAAAATGTTCTAAGTCCTGTAATGATTGAGCAGAAAATACTTAAAAACAGGTTATTTGCAGCTTATTATTATGAAATTTACAGGCAAGAAACACAGGTGCTTGAGGTGTTTTCACACAAAAATAGTTCACTTTCACCATATATATATATATAGAGAGACCGCAGATGGCTGTGTGGTTAAGGAGTTCGCTTCAGTTGTTATATATATATATAATACTAATACTAAACCATTCCCTTATTTGTTTATTATACTTATCCCACCACTACAACACTGTCCAAGCCCATCTAAGGTGAAGAGGTATCCGGAGAAACCGGTTCACACAGCCAGTTAATCATATTTCTAAATAATTGTTTCTAATTTAGGCACAAGGCCAACAATCCCCAGTACTTGACTGGTACTTTATTTTATCGACCCCGGAAAATAATAATAATGATTACAATAATAATAATGATAATAGTAGTAGTAGTTGTTGTTTCTTACATTGACACAAAGTTACAAGTTTGTAGGGTGCGGTGTAATCCACAAAGTACTTGACTGTTGCTTATTTTATCGACCGTGGAAGGATGGAGAGACAAAGTTGACCTCGGCTGGATTTGAACTCAGAGGATTATAACAAAATACTAAAAGTCATTTGGTGTGCTGCTTTACAGTTTCTTCCCCCACCCCAGACACCTCTTTTGTTTGTTTGTTTGTTTTGGTATACATCTTAAATATGTATGTGAAGAGGTGTGTGTGTGTGTGTGTATTAAGAGTGCCAGCATTCTCGAAAACAATCAAAGAAATACTAATTGGCTGGCTGACATCATTACTAGATCGAATCTTGCACTTTTCTGAAACAATTCTTGGCAAGATTTTATTGGAGTATTTCCATTTATGATGTCTTCTCTGATATCATCTAAAAATGGATATGTTCTTTCAAGTGGCGTGAGTAGTTAGATTCTTAGCTTTTGACCTTAGCAACGTGTTTAAGAAAATCTGGTCAAAATTCAGTAAACAATGTTAGAATTTAAGTACGTCTTCGTAGAATATTTTACTTTCTCACATGACCTCTTCTTGTACCGTTTCTATATTGACTTACATGTTATTAAATCTTTTCCATTTTAAAAAACGCATTAGGCAGCAATTTTTACTTTATTTCTTTATTAATCGCTACTTGACAATCTCGTGTCTTATTTACACTGATTCTAATACACCTTCAACTTTCTATTCCAATATTATTCTGTATGGAAGAAAGAAAAAAAATCAATACGACTTTTTTCATTCCTCTTCCTTCTTCTTCTCTTCTATATTTTGCATGCTCAAAAATTAGCCTCTAACCAAATTTTAATCTTGTATCTATAATGGTAACTATTGCTCTAAATGTTATAATGGTAACTACAGCACTATTCTTTTATCAAACATTCCAATATGCTTTCATTCAGGAATGTGACCTATATCACAGGTTAAACGCAAGAAACCAAAGCAGTTTTCATGTCGACCGCAGAAATTAAGTGTATTCTTCTTATGAGACTCTAAGAAATCATAAGTAAAAACGCTCCAGATTATCTTTTGTAGCCATCTTATACAACGCTATTTTGACCTGAAGCAAATATAGAAACTTTCCATATGTAATGTTCGATCAAGAATTTCGATAAGGATTTACAATTAAATACAAAAAATATATTAAGCCGTTTGGGCGTGTTTTCGGATTTTAATGAATTCTATATACGACGAACGATATTTCTATCGAAATAAAGGCTCTTTTAAGTCAGATGTATGTTGACGTTCAGCACTTGATTTCTCATTCAGTTATAACAATTCATATATTATTAAGCAAGGATGATTCGAAGTGGTAAATTTCTATAAATTGAATGAAACATGGATATTAAATACATAAGCACTCGATTTTTTCTTCTTTCTGTTCGGTTTATACCTTATCTATTATTCACATTTAATATGTGGAAATGTGTTATTAAAGTAAGTTTCCAAGAAATTATAGTGATGACCTAACAGTATTCATAAATACACTTTATTAAAAGTGCTTTGAATGAGTGATTTAAATCTGTGTGAGTGGTTGCATTTATTTGTGAACAAGGAAGGTAACTATTTTTAAACCGAGGGATGTACAATTAGTGTTAAATAAGTCAAACCAACGCCGGAGGTAGTTTTGAAACCACGACTTATCAGCTCGTAGTCTAATACTTTATATACTTTTTTTTATTAGTTAATAAACGGAGTGAAATGGGAGCAGTGCCCATGACTTAGGATCTCAAATAATGGTAAAGTTGATGTGGTTGATATTCAGTTTAAACATCTGCATATCGACGTCTACAGGAAGAGAGAATTCCTAAGAGATGCTGTTCTGTAGAGTAAGAATTGGGTAAAGTATACAGAGCGAGATTTGGGAGGCGAAACACAGAAGGGCTGACGATGGGAAGAGAGAGACTAGCGTCTTGGATCGGTTTGGGTGGAATGAGTATGCAGTTACCTAACATAGAGAAACAAAGACTGTTGTAATAGAGGTACAAATAGAAGAAACAGCATGTATGTGTAGTTGTTAGTGAGTGGATCTTTGGTCTTCTTTTGGATACGATCTTGTATATTTGTGTATGTAGTAACAGAACTGTCCTAGATATCAGTACTCTAATTTGGATCTTAATTTTTGTAGAGGGGCAGAAACTGGTCAGAGTTGAAATATCTTTTGGCCCTAAAAGGGGAAGACCAGTATTTAAGAGGTAGTGTTAGCTATGTTACATATATATAGTCACCATGGGGATCACCTGAGATTGTGAAACCTGGCATTTGAAGTGATTTTTAGGGTTTTAGTTGGGTATAATTTCTGCGTTAGAAGAGTGCAACACATTACTGTTTCATTAATATGTGTAGTGTGTGTGTGTTTTTGTACTGTTGAAAGAGACTAAGTTTTGGTGTCCCTATGGAAGCATATTTTCGAAATGTCTCTTCTTGGAGACAGTGCAATTCTGTTGTAAAATATCTAGATTCTGTGTGTTTGATGGCTCTGTGTAGAGAGTTAAGAAGAGCTGATGCCTTGTATAATCAGTGTATGGCTTGTATAATCTGTGTATGGCTTGTATAATCTGTGTTTCGTGCGATGTAAAAGAGAGTATGTACATAAAGGATAGTGTGGAAGAGAAAACCTAACATTTGGATCATTAGAGTTGATAGAATATAGGTTGGTGAGAGCCCTGTTAGCACGCGCAGCAATGGAGTGGTGTGATAGAAAATTCCAATACAAGAGATGCGAGATGGATAGATTACCTAGGTGGTTAACATAGCAAGGAGTTTCTCATTTCAGACACAGTGTAAGGCTTTGTTGATGTCAGCACTAACAATATTGCTTTAGACAAAGTTCTCAAGGATGAGAGACCAGTGTTTATATGACATAAGAGAGCAAATCCCTGGTAGACCTGTCTCTATGGATGCTATACTAGTGGTCACTAAGAAGTGAAAGCGACTCGATACAATGAACCACAGTTACTATCACTTTTGAGAATGAGGAAGTAAGGGTAAAATGTCGGTTATTGACAGGGCCAGAGAAGTTTCTTTCTAGAGAATAGGAGAGACTGCGGCGTGTTTTCATAAATTGGGATAGATGCACGCACAGAGAAAAATATTGAGGAATTTGGAAAGGACAGGAGCTAGCTCTGAGGAACTTCTGCTTGCAGGTAAATGAAGAGAAACCGTCAAGACCAATAGCCTTGTTAGTTTGAAACGAACGGAAATTTTTTTCGCCCTTAGGGATTATGTGTACATGTGGAGGAGACAGGTGGATTGAATAAAGTGAGTTTTGGAGGGGTTTTGTTCAGTGTGTGCAGTTCGAAGTAAAGCCGTTAGGAAATATGGTAACCCTTTCAGTGGGATGCTACTTGCAGAGCCATCTTGGTTGAGGAGTGTCGGATAGGAGGTTGATGCAAAGATGGTAGAGACATACCTAGCAAGAAACCAGAAAGGTCTACCACAATTTTGGAGGGTTTGTTTTTCTGATGGTTGTCTTTCAGATGTTGCGATGGTAGGTAAATGCCTCCCAGACGGTAATGCTGGTTGACTCCCTCCAGCTTTTGTAGGCAGTGTTATTCGACAGCATAGATGCAAGTAAACCAATAGGGATTCTGGACTTATTGACTTTGGTTGTGTGAGAGATTTGAGGATATACCTAGGAGGAGTGATGCTTAGCTCCCCCAGTAGCACATCTGCTGTCAAGGATAGTCAGTCTAGCTCTGGCGGAGCTTCGACCAGTTAACTGACTTGATTTATCAAGAGGTTTGTGTCGTTCAGTATATTACTGGTATTACCTCGACCGAACAGCAGATATGAAAAGAAGGATAGGAAAATTTCGCTGGCATTTGAACTCAGAAGAGTAAGACAGTGAACTACGTATAACAAAGTATCTAGGTTCATGTACCGATACTCCAATTAATTACTGTAAGTTTTAAAAGATATTTTTAGTAAGATCTATCTTGGCATGAGGGTACACTAATGTGGTTTCCCGATCTCTTCTCTGTGTAGACATAAAGTCAAAGATGTTTAGTTGTGCAGAAATGTTCATGCCTTTCCCAAAGACACCAGTGGCTAAGTAAAGCGAAATAACTTCAACGTGAACATGAAACCGAGTTCACCGAAATCTTACATTTCACTTAACGCCTCACGGAGATCCTACATTTTACTTATAGGTGAAAATGATAATTTGGTTGTCAGATCCACCCACTCTTTGAGAGGAAAATAAATTCGATTCATTCTATTTTGTGACATATTTTTTTCATTAATTCTAAATCCATTGCTTTGTTAACCCTTATTCGTTTTAATTTGTCATATGTATTTAGACATTTCTCTATGTACCGTATTATTTAACTTGAAGTCTACCATATTATTTAACTTGATATATCTTCTTTTTATACATTTCAAATATAATTTCTTCAGCTTCATTTCCTATTTCACATTCCACAGAGAAAATGTTATTGCTATTAGATTGTTCTCTTTTGTAGATAATTTTTTTTAACCCGATCTCATTACCTAGAATTCTAATTACAGTTTGCTCTTTCCTTTCTTCTTTTTCTTTACTATTCTTATTCTAGAAGAACGAAATTCTTTATAGCTTGATCATTTCTCAAAACTAACAATTTCAGATTCGTTCTGAATTATGTGCAATCTTCTAAAAGACAAGAGAGTAGATTTCACTTTGTAATTGCTCTGCTTTCAATAAAGCACACCAAGCTAATTGATACCTAAAAAAACAACAAAAAAACTTCCCCAAAAAGCAAAAACAAAAAATGGAAAAGAAAACTTAAAAATAATATCACATTATCAGATTAATTTGTTCATTCCTTCTATGCCTCATAATACTTGACACTTCAAAAGCTCGTCAAATTTCCTCGATGAAATATAAAATATATGTTGACAAGCGAACTTCTACACTAACTGTGTACTTCACAAGATAATTATTTTTTTTCTCTCCAAAGTATGGGACCGGTTTTTGTTGGGCAGAAAGTAGAGGCGATTAGATCTACTACAGTAAAGTGCAGGTATTTATTTGATTTGATTCCGGGAAGATAAAATATATAGTCGACCTCACAATGGTTTTAACTCAGACCTGAGTGGGACAAAACGACTACGTTTAATCCGGCACTCAACTGATTCGGTCATCTAAGTCTTGAGTAATCAGGATTTTTTCTGTTACTGGATTTACTACCCTTTGTGTACAGTGTGCTAGTTTTTAGTTGATTGATTTCACTCCAGTGTACTTATGGAAACGTCTTTTTTATCAGCTCCAAAATATGAAAAACGGAATGTATTTCTAGTTTCTATTCCTGTTTAGAACTGCTCCACTTATGTCAGGTACTCCTTGGCTCACATTCTTTCTCATCTATAAATACAAGGCAGAAGAATCCAAATTTTATGTTTCCGTTGTAAGTATCGTAGAATAGAGCTTCCTAAAGATCCGATTTGTCTTTGAGTTTCATTCACTTTGCTTACTTCGCTATTGTCACTGGAAAATGCACCAACATCACAACACCAAATTCGGTCCACCGAAAAAGTTTACCTCTTGACCCTCTGGTGTAGATAAAATATATATACAATTCAGTAATATACTCATGTCGATTACATCCAGTTCTCATTACAAAAAAACCGACTGTTACGAGACAATGAGAAACCTTTATACGGTCGCTCGATCTGCTAGAAATAGCAGCCAAATCTCCCTTAAATCATACCCTACCGTCAACTCGGTACCGCATAATAAAATTGATATGAATAATTGAACTATATATATGGTGAAAGTGAACTATTTTTTTTGTGTAAAAACACTTCAAGTAGTGTTTCTTACCTGTAAATTTCATAATACGTAAGCTGCAAAAAAATACGTTTTTAGGCATTTTCTGCTCAATCATTACAGGACTTAAAACCTTTTCAACAGGCTTTTAAGAGTTAAAAAAAGAAAGGACACATTGTACAATATACTCCTAGATACACTGTGAAAAATAAGATAGACGGGATAGTCATGTCTGGTAAGCCTTTTATCATAGGTCTGCTGAATCAGGTTTGATCTGGAGCTAAAGAGCAACAACAACAAGATGACCGTATGTCGACAATATTTAACTGGCAACTAAACGGGTTATAATATGTAATTTTGTTCTTTTTTTTCAAGTAGAAAACCCAGCCTATGATGACATTGTTTTATAACCTCCCCAGCCCAAGTCAATGAAATAATTGATGCTAGTATATTTGTGCTGATTGACTCAACTGTACCTTCGAACCACAACGAAATTTGGCCTTATTCCTGTGCAAAGAAATCAATGTTTAGCATGTGTATGAACCAGAATAGAAACCTAATTTAAATAGTTAATAATCATGTTTTGAGAACAAGAACGACAATGAAAGTTGGCAGTTCCAAATATTTTAACAAACAAACAAACAAACAAACAAACAAACGACAACAACAACATTCAGAAAATGAGATGAGTAGCTTAAAAAAAATTAATAAAGTAACAAGTTTCAATTCCTTAGATTTCCTAGATCCATTGGAGGAGAGCACACACATACACCCACCCTCGCTTACACACACACAAACACACAAAGAGAAATACACTCACACAAACATCCACACAAACACACAATGACTATATACATATGAATTCTAAAACGAATATTATTTTGGGAATAATTAAGGCATATAATCTTTTATTTCGAAATATATTGTCAAACAGTGCAAATATATAAATAGTATGGTCTATTGAGACCAACAACTGAATTTTCCTTCTTCTTTCTTGCATTATTACATAGTTTTCTAATTGTGTTGTGTCACTATAACGGACAACAATACCAAACAAAGTTTAAGTATTTTATCATCATTATTGTACTTAAAAATAACCTACAATGTTTATATAGAGGACAAATAGATGACTGATTTATTTGATGATATACAAATATCTATTCGCAGCAGAGAGCAAAAATTATTTTTAAATGTGAAATGATGAAATGAATATACGATGTTGTAGCAGAATAGATATTGTTATATTAGAATAGTATAAATCATATTTTGAATTCAATAGTTTCACGTAGACATTCTAGAGCGGACACCGTAGAGCAATAGGTAAGCTCCTGCTGAGCTGGGTCCATGATGCATGTTCGATTTCTCGTTGATGCTATTTTCGGTTCATTTACACTGGTTATACCACTGTATTTAGTGAAAAGAATTCAATTATATAGAAACTCTGAAGTATTTTGTAAAGAAACAGAATTGCTTTGACATGTTTTGAAGAAAATAAGAATCAAGGGCTTTGACTAAGAATATTGTAATGTTTATTAAAGGTGGTAGATTAACAGAAGCGGTAGAGCGGTACTAAACAAACAGCACCATAGACACCTTAAATACCTTAGTTAAGTTTCGGTCTGTAGTATCCCAAGCCATGCCTAACCTAATAAGCACCACCCGATAAAACTTAATAGTACACTATATAGTATATTTTTAAGTTCTCAGTTTAAGTCCTTCCCTGGTCGACTTTCCCTTGCATCCCCACCTCCGGGGTCAGTAAATGAAATAATTACCAGTCATGCACTGGAATTGATTCAATGATTCTCCTCTATAATTTCTGGCCTTTTGCCAACTTAAACAGAATCAATGGTGTAATATTTATTGCCCCCTTTGATTTATTGTAATATCCATTGCATTATTTGCAGTCCAGAAGATGTTGCCTTATAGTTGTCTGAGAGTGGATAAAGTGATGACCTCTTGGATATGAAGTCATAAATTCAAATTTAATCACTGGTGATCTATCCAGCTGTGGGAATGGTACTGCAGCAGCTCTGAACTCTGGAAAGAACTCCACCGGAAAAAAAAAATGACGCTGTGAAGTATGTTTAGTGATTCACACTGTGGAAATCGAAAATCTAATCACTTCGCCTGAAATTAGAATAAAAACCATCATGTTTTCAACAGTTTTATGTGAGTTTCTACTACACAACGAAGTGCACATCTGTGTTCTTGTGGTGTGTTTTGCGAACGTAGAATTGAGTTTGAGTTTGGTTTGTTGTTTCTGGTGTTATTTTAGTGTTTCGTTTGCTGTGTAAAGTATATGCAATGTGAGTTTTGTTATTTTGTTGGGAGGTGTTTGTGTTTCGTACGTGCTGTGTGATTGGTGTTATGCGTTTTAATGTCGGGCGGTGATTGTGTAGCGCATGTGCAGTGTGGGTTGTGTTATAGCAACTGTGTTGATGTGAGTCAAATAAGTTGTTGATGTTAAAATGTCGGGTATTGATTATGTAAGGGTATGTGCTCAGTTACTTTATTGGGTGGTGATTTCGTAGAGTATGAATTGTGTTATATTGCTTGATGGTGATTCCGTAGAGTTTGTGTTGTGTAAGTTGTATTTTTGTATTGAGTTGTTATTGTATAGGGTATGTATTGTGTGCGGAGAGTGTACTATTTGAGCTTTGCTACTTCATTGAAAGTGTCTTAGGTAGGATGTGGGCTGCGCCTTGTAGAGCTACCTTTTGGACTATGTACAACGTTGTGAGCCCTGGTATGGTTTGCATGTTTTTGCTCATATTTAAAAAAAATAATATCTAGAGCTCCACTTTTTACTTTCATACCCACATCCTGTTTATTGCAATTTCAAGGTCCTTGTTCTTTGACAGTTTCTTCACCTCCTTTCGAGAAATGTTTTGGTTAGAAGGAATCGAGATTATTATTATTATAGCGTCGGGCACAATACCTTGTGGTATTTAGTTGCGGCCCTTCAAGGTAGAAATCATTATTATTCTTTGTCTTTCATATAGACACATTTAGACAACACACACACACACACACACACACACACACACACACACACACACACACACACACACACATAATATATATATATATTCACCCGCCCTTCCCGTCTCCTCATGCGCGCCACCCTCCGTTCCCTCCTCTCTTGCATCCGAACTCTCGACCACCAACTCCCCCACGCCTATCTCCCATTCCCTACCCCCTCCGCCCAGGCCATTGTTCCCTTCATTCTACACCTCAACCATCTACTCTTCGACTTTCTCCAACACAAAAAACACCGCAAACTTCAGTCCCTGCTCCACTCCACTACCACCCCCTACACTTGCGGCCCCACCCCTCCCACCGCCTGTTCTCCCACCACCCACCCGCTTCCTCCCACCACACCCCCACCACCTCTCCACCTCACAACCCCCTCGTACACCACCACCCGACCACACATCCTAGCCCTCTCGAGCCACC